>JAPWTK010000347.1:372500-507559 GCA_029963805.1 Aromia moschata | reverse complement strand
GGAATTGTCAATGCTAGAGAATATATAAATATTCTCAGAGAAAGTTTAATACCATATCTTGATAAGTTAAAGTCAAATGAAAATGAATATATTTTTCAACAAGATGGCGCCGCAGGTCATCATGGAATCAAACCATAATGTAAAGTTATTAAACTGGACATCAGTAGTCCAGACCTCTCACCTATCGAGACTTTGTGGCATGAAATGAAAATAAAAATACGTGCTAGGCCAGCAAAAACTATTCCAGAATTACGGGAGAGGCTAAATTAAATTTGGTATTCTTTTACACAAGAAGATTGCCAAAAGTTAGTTAATACTATGTCCAGACGCATCACTGTTGTAATAAAGAATAAAGGTGACGTTACACAGTGGTGACTGATGCTCAACCAAATGAATAATGTGTGGGCCAAATGATATGAATAGGCATAATTGTAATTTAAGCATATTTAACTGAAGTATTTGTTGTTTGTTTTTCTTAAAACTTTGTTGAAATATGTTACAAATGTTGTTAATTCACTTTGAGTGTTCACTTATTACTCACGACGCAGCGGAACGCTTATCGTTGTCATTAAAGCCGGTCTCAAATGTGGTTGTTTTGTCGACGGCGTTTGGACAACAGCTCCGACCCAGTTTGTTTACGCGTGTAAAAGTTGAAAGTTGATGGTGTTAAAAGATTTATTGAATTGCACGTAATTAAAGAATGTATTATCGATGCGGATGTATTAATAGGCCAGAATTTTACCGAATTGTGACGTAAGTTATTCAAAAGAAGGTCATATTTTAGAATTTAAAGACAATAATTTCACGGTAAATGCCGTTGATGAAGCGATAATAAATATAGGTTTAAATGACTCAAAAATTATAGCAGATATTTTACAATTACTTAACGAGTTTCCTGAATGTACAGGGTGAGCGAAACTCGATGTCTCAGCTCGATTATATGAAAAGGAAAAACGATAGAAAAAATCTGAAAGAGGTTCTTAAATGGGATAGAGTAAGGTCCATTTTAAACCAAATTTGCATATTTTTCCATATTTGGAAACTGAAGTAATGACGTCATCTAATTTGTTTTCCCCAGAAACATACCTGTATTTTGGCATATTTAAAAAGAGCTAATTTTTATGAACAAGTTTTGTAAACAAAAAAATTTGCTATCTTTTTCCTTTAAAAAAATTATAAGCAAATATGTAAAAAAATTGTAAAAAGTATTATCAAAAAATTCGCAATCGTCACGATTCAAACAAGTAGCGTCTGTAAGCATATAGCAAAGACGCATCTGTCAATAATTAAGCTAATGGTTGACAAATATTGTTTTTGTTGTCATTTGACTTTGAAAAATGTCCACGCACAACGAAAAAGTCGACATGTTATTAGTTTGTGGAGAATCTCAAAAGAACCCTAGAAGAGCAGTTCAGTTATGCGCCCAGAGATACTCCGAACGTGTTATTCCAAGCTTAAAAATATTTGCAAGGTTGGAACGCAATTTACGTGCAAATAACGAGGCATTTTCTTCTCGAAAGGGAAGAAAAATTGTTAAAAGGGCAATTCTGACAATACTGCTGCCACTGTTTTGCAGTATTTTGAAGACCATCCAAGGAACTCGATTCGGCAAGTCTGTCGTGAGTTGAATTTAAAATGTAGTTATCAAGAAAATGGTTATCACGATTATAAACTTCACAACTTAGAACACTTGTCAGATCCACATCAACAACGAAGAAATTAATTATGTTGCCCAAGTGATGGTAAACTTACAGATCAATGACAATCGGTTTTTTCACCATGTGTTGTGGACGGACGAAAGTCGTTTTGTTAGTAACGGTAAGCCCAATAGAAAAAATGAACATTTCTGGGCTACTGAAAATCCACGTTTTGTCAACCCGATTGATAACCAAGGACACTTCGGAATTAACGTTTGGTGTGGTATAATTAATGGACATTTGATTGGTCCATATTTTTACGAAGGAATTTTACATAGTGAGCGATATTGACAATTTCTTCAAGAACAACTTCCTGTGCTTCTCGAAAATGTGCCATGACAGTTGCGAGCAAACATGTGTTTCTTGCATGACGGAGCTCCACCGCATAAAGCAGTAATTGTCCAACAATATTTAAATGAAACTTACGGAGAAAATTGGATAGGTATAAATGAACCGATACCTTGGGCGCCTAAATCACCGGACTTGACCCCACTAGACTTCTTCTTGTGGGGAACTTTGAAAAATAAAGTTTACAGAACACCATTTGTTAACATTTAAAAGAAAAAATCAGAAATGTTTGCGATGGACTATCTAGAGAAATGTTACGTAAGGCTTCAGTGAGATAAGTAAGGCAGAGATTGGATAATTGTTTAGAAGTAGGAGGTGGTCACATTGAAAATTTGTTGTAGTGACTGCCTACATACTTTGTTTTTTTTTCTGTGAATAGTACTAGGTAACACATTATGTGTTTTGTAATGTTAAATTAATAAATAATCCTAATTAATAATGTTTAATTATTGACAGATGCGACTTTGCTATTTACTTACAAAGGCTACTTGTTTAAATCGTGAAGATTGCGAATTTTTGATAATACTTTTTTGTTTACAAATTTGCTTATAATTTTTAACGAAAAAAGATGGCAATTTTTTTCTTTACAAAATTTGTTCAGAAAAAATTAGCTCTTTTTAAATATGTCAAAATACAGGTATGTTTCTGGGGAAAAAAAAATTCGATGACGTCATTACTTCAGTTTCCAAATATGGAAAAATATGCAAATTTGGTTTAAAATGGACCTTACTCGAATCCCATTTAAGAACTTCTTTTCAGATTTTTTCTATAATCTTTCCTTTTCTTATAATATAGCTGAGACATCGAGTTTCGCTCACCCTGTACAGCTAAAAATTGATCGGAAATAGGGTTAACGCCAATAACCGAAATAGAAATTCAATTAACGACAGATAAGCCAGTTTCTGTTAGACCCCGTCAGTTTTCTGATTTTGAGAGAACACAAATTAGTGAAATAGTATCTGATCTCTTAGAAAATAATATAATAAGAGAATCACAGTCGCCATATGCCAGTAACGTGCTACTGGTAGCTAAAAAGAACGGAGAACCGCGCCATTGCGTAGACTACCGATCATTAAACAAAATAACAGTTTCGGAGAATTACCCTTTGCCTCTAATCGAGGATCAATTAAGGCGGTTGGCGGGTTCTAAATATTTCACCAGCCTTGATCTCTTTTGCGGTTATCACCATATTGCACTAGCACCTGAATCAGTCCCAATGACTGCATTCGTGACCCAAGATGGTCATTATGAATACCCGGGCCCTCCCCCCCCCCCAGGGGAAAAAAAAAGAGAGAGAGAAGGGGGGGGGGGGGGGGGGGGAAAAGAAGAGAGGAAAGAGAAGAAAAAAAAAAAAAAAAAAAAAAAAAAAAAAAAAAAGGAGGGGGAAAAAAAAAAGAGAGAAGAGAAAAGAGGAAGGAAAAGAAAAAAAAAAAAAAAGGAGAAGAAAAAAAAAAAAAGAAAGGGGGAGAGGAGGAAGGGAGGGGGGGGGGGGGGGGGGGGGGGAGGGGGAAAGGGAGGAAAGAAGAGGAGGAAAGAAAAAAAGGGGGGGGGGAGGAGAAAAAAAAAAGGGGGGGGAGAGGAAAAAAGAAAGGGGGGGAGGGAAAAGAAGAAGGGGGAGGAGGAGAGAGGGGAAAAAAGAGAGGAGAAAAAAAAAAGAAAAGAAGAAAAGGAGGAAGAAGGAAGGAAGAGGGGGAGGGGGGGGAGGGGGGGAAGGGAGGGGAGGGGGGGGGGGGGGGGGGGGGGGGGGGGGGGGGGGGGGGGGGGGGGGGGGGGGGGGGGGGGGGGGGGGGGGGGGGGGGGGGGGGGGGGGGGGGGGGGGGGGGGGGGGGGGGGGGGGGGGGGGGGGGGGGGGGGGGGGGGGGGGAGGGGGGGGGGGGGGGGGGGGAGGAGAAGAGGAGAAGGAGGGAAAGAGGGGGGGGGGGGGGGGGGGGGGGGGGGGGGGGGGGGGGGGGGGGGGGGGGGGGGGGGGGGGGGGGGGGGGGGGGGGGGGGGAGGGGGGGGGAGGGGGGGAGAAAAGGGGAGGGGAGAGGGGGGAGGAAGAGGGGGGGGGGGGGGAAAGGGAGGGGGGGGGGGAAGAAACAGGGGGGGGGAGGAGGAGGGGGGGGGGGGGAAGAGGGGAGGGGGCCGAGGAGAAGAAAAAAAAGAGGGAAGCGACCCGGGGAGGGAGGGGGGGGGGGAGGAGGGAGGGAAGGGAACGGGCGGGGGGGGGGGGGGGGGGGGGGGAGGGAGGGAGGGAGGGGGGGGGAGGGGGAAGGGGGGGGGAGAGGGGGGGGGGGGAGGGGGGAGGAAGAGAGGGAGAGGGGCGGGGGGGGAGGGAAGGGGGGAGGGGGGGGGGGGGGGGGGGGGGGAGGGGGGGGAGGAGGGGGGGGGGGGGGGAGGGGGAGGGGGAGGGGGGGAGGGAAAAAAAGAAGAAGCAAGGGAAAAAACCGAGACGGGGGGGGAGAGGAGGAGAGGGAGGGGGGGAGAGAGGGAGGGAGAGGGGGGAGGAGGGGGGGGAGCCGCAGGAGGAGAAAAAAAAGAGAGGGGGGGGGAGGAGGAGGAGGAGGGGGGGAAGGAAAAGAAGAGAAGAGAAAAAGAGGGGGGGAGGAGGGGAAAAAAGAAGAGGGGAAGGGAAAGAGGGGGCGGAGGGGGAGAGGAGAAAGAGGGAGGGGGGAGGAGGAAGGGGAGGGGGGAAGAAAAGGGAGGAGGAAGAGGGGAGAGAGAGGAGGGGAGGGAGGGAAGGAAAGGAGAGAAGGAGGGAGGGGGAGAAAAGGAGGAGGGAGGGAGGAGAGGGGGAGGGGGGGAGGGGAGGAGAAGAGAGCGGGGGGGGGGGGGGGGGGGGAGGGGGGGGGGGGGGGGGGGGGGGGGGGGGGGGGGGGGGGGGGGGGGAGGGGAGGGGGAGGGCGAGGGGAGGGGGGGCGGGGGGGGGGGGGGCGGGGGGGGGGGGGGGGGGGGGGGGGGGGGGGGGGGGGGGGGGGGGGGGGGGGGGGGGGGGGGGGGGGGGGGGGGGGGGGGGGGGGGGGGGCCCGCCCGGGCGGGGGGGGGGGAGGGGGGAAGGGAGGGGGGGGGGGGGGGGGGGGGAGGGGGGGGGGGGGGGGGGGGGGGGGGGGGAGAGGAGAACAAGGAAAAAGAGAGGGGGAGGGGGGGGGGGGGGAGGGGGGGGGGGGGGGGGGGGGGGGGGGGGGGGGGGGGGGGGGGGGAGGGGGGGGGGGGGGGGGGGGGGGGGGGGGGGGGGGGGGGGGGGGAGGAGAGGGGGGGGGGGGGGGGGGGGGGGGGGGGGGGGGGGGGGGGGGAGGGAGGGGGGAAGAGAGGGGGGGAGGGGAGAAGGGAGGAGAGGGGGGAGGGAGGGGGGGGGGAGGAGGAGGGGGGGGGGGGGGGGAGAGGGGGGGGGGGGGGGGGAGAGGGGGGGGGAGGGGGGAGGAGGGGGGGGGGGGGGGGGGGGGGGGGGGGGGGGGGGGGGGGGGGGGGGGGGGGGGGGGGGGGGGGGGGGGGGGGGGGGGGGGGGGGGAGGGCGGGGGGGGGGGGGGGGGGGGGGGGGGGGGGGGGGGGGGGGGGGGGGGGGGGGGGGGGGGGGGGGAGGGGGGGGGGGAGGGGGGGGGGGGGGGGGGGGGGGGGGGGGGGGAAGGAGCGAGGGGGGGGGGGGGGGGGGGGGGGGGGGGGGGGGGGGGGGGGGGGGGGGGGGAGGGGGGGGGGGGGGGGGGGGGGGGGGGGGGGGGGGGGGGGGGGGGGGGGGGGGGGGGAGGGAGGGGGGGGGGGGGGAGAGGGGGGGGGGGGGGGGGGGGGGGGGGGAGAGGAGGGGGGGGGGGGGGGGGGGGGGGGGGGGGGGGGGGGGGGGGGGGGCGGGGGGGGAGGGGGGGGGGGGGGGGGGGAGGGGGGGGGGGGGGGGGGGGGAGGGAGGAGGGGGGGGGGGGAGGAGACACCGCCAGGGGGGGAGGAGGAGGAGGGAGGGGGAGAGGAAGGAGAGGGAGGGGGGGGGGGGGGGGGGAGACACGGAAGGAGACGGGGGGGGGGGGAGGAGGGAGGCAGGGAGGGGGGGGGGAGGGGGGGAGGAAGGAGGGGGGGAGGAAGGAGGAAAAAAGGAGGGGGCACAGCCGCCCCGGGGGGGGGGGGGGAGGAAGCACCGGGGGGAGGAAGGGGACCGCGGCCGGGAAGGAGGCAGGGAAGGGGGGGGGGGGGGGGGGGGGGGGGGGGGAGGGCGGGGGGGGGGGGGGGGGGGGGGGGCCGGGGGGGGGGGGGCGGCCCGCGCGCGGGGGGGCGAGCCGGGAAGGAGGGGGGAGGAGGACCGGCGAGGAAAAAGGGGAACCGGCGGAGGAGGAGAGGGGGGGGGGGGGGGGGAGAGGGGGGGGGGGGGGGGGGGGGGGGGGGGGGGGGGGGGGGGCGGGGGGGGGGGGGGGGGGGGAGAGGGGGGGGGGGGGGAGGAGGAGGAAGAGAGCGCAACAAAGGGGCGGGGGGGGGGGCGGGGGGGGGGGGGGGGGGGGGGGGGGGAGGCGGGGGGGGGGGGGGGGAAAAAAAAAAAAAGGGGGGGGGGGAAGGAGGAAGGGGCCCAAACAAAAGGGGGGGAAAAAACAAAAAAAGAAACGCCCCCCCCCGCCGCCCGCCGGGGGGGGGGGGGGGGGGGGGCGGGGGGGGGGGGGGGGAAAGGGAAAAGGAAAAAAAAAAAGGGGGGGGGGGGCCCCCCGGGGCGCCCCGGCGGGGGGAGGAGACCGGGGGGGGGGGGGGGGAGGGGGGGGGGGGGGGGGAAAAAAGGGGGAGGGGGGGAAGGGGGAAGGGGGGGGGGGGGGAAATTTAAAAGGGTTTGGGGTTGACATAAGTGGTTTATGTGGTTAAAACACACCAGCTAGGGGGAAAGAGGGGGGGGGAAGGAAAGGGGGAATAGGGGGGAGGAAAAAAGAATTTGGAAGAAAGGAAGAAACAAAAAATGCTGGTGTTGTTGCAGGGAGAGAGTTAGTTATGTTTTGAATGTTACATGGTTAAGACCCACGAGTTGTAGATTGTTAAATAAACGTGTTAGAAGTGAAGAAGTAAGTTATTTAGAGAGAAATACGTAACAGTATGCTGAATACTGCATTGGGACAGCTTAGATTCAAAAATGTTCTTTTATATCTAGATGATGTCCTCATACCAACGGAAACTGTCGAGGAAAATTTAGACATTTTGCGTGAAGTATTAACTATTTTCAAACGATACGGGCTTACACCAAATTTAAAAAAATGCTCTTTTCTTCAGAGAAAAATTGAATATTTGGGTTATATTATAAGTGATTCTACTATTAGTCCGAGTAAAACAAAAATTGAAGCTGTGGCACGGTTTGCAGTCCCAGAAAACGTTCATCAGATGCGTCAGTATCTCGGGTTAACGGGGTATTTCCGTAAATTCATTTGCATCAAGATTATGCAATCAAGTCACGACCTCTTTGTGGTCTGTTGGCTAAAGATGTTGAGTGGAAGTGGGAAAAAGAGCACCAATAATCTTTTGAGGTTCTTAAACAATCTCTCATCTCTGAGCCGGTTCTTGCTTTATATGACCCAGGAAAGGAATTATTATTATATACTGACGCAAGTCGGTTAGGTCTGGCGGGAATTTTGGTACAGAAGGGAAGGAAAATCCAAAGGGGTAATATCTTATTTTAGCAGAGAGACAACAAAGGATGAACAAAAGTTGCATTCCTTCGAGTTAGAAACAATGGCAATTGTGGCATCTGTTAAGCGGTTTCGCCAGTATTTGTCGGGACGAAGTTTTACAATCATAACAGAATGTGCCGCTGTCAGACATGCATTTTCAAAAAGTGAAATCAATCAAAAGATAGGGAGACGGGTTTTGACATTAAATGAATATAATTATACAATGGTTCATCGGCCGGGGAAGCAAATGCAGCACGTGGACGCATTGAGTAGAAATCCTACTATAACAACAAAAGGTGTTTGTGTCACGGTGATTTCTGATAAGGACTGGCTATTGGCCGCTCAACAGGGTGATAAAAAAAATCCAGGAAATTAGGCG
This sequence comes from Aromia moschata, assembly GCA_029963805.1. Classification (NCBI taxonomy): domain Eukaryota; kingdom Metazoa; phylum Arthropoda; class Insecta; order Coleoptera; family Cerambycidae; genus Aromia; species Aromia moschata. The sequence continues at coordinate 499,535 of JAPWTK010000347.1, read as the reverse complement.
TTTACTTGAAACTGGCAACATAAAACAAAATAAGAATATGTTCTATGAGTATGAATTAAAGGGTGGAGTTGTTTACAAACGTATAGTCCTTCTAATTTTAATTGAAAATGATAAATACGCCTGGGGAACAAAAAAAGCGGTGCAACTTTATGATTCCATGGGCGTGCATATCTTTTATAAATTCGAAAATTGTGAAATAATTTTTTTCATTCAAATCAATATAGGTAGATTAAAATTAGCCTGCATACAAAACTCTTAATATTTGTAATATAATTTGCTGTAAATAATGCTCATTTAGCCAGACAATCTCAAAAAATTGTCTGTGTTAATAAACCTAGCTGAAATACACGTCACTGGCGTCTTAAACAAGTTGAGCGCCTAAAGTCGTAAATCATTTTAACGACGTCGTAACAATTTTATGGCACAGTGTACCGAAGAAGTATTAGCAATGTATTAAATGCAAAGTAGTCTAATAATCTCGTTGACCGGTGTTATCGCCAGTGGTTTTACTCTGTGCGGCCACCGCCTGAGCTGCCGTTGCGTAAAGTATAATAATATGCATAAAGTTGTTTCAATTTATAATTATTTTTTCCAGCAATTTTAAACGCTTTATTTTAATGCTAACTAATAAATTTATATCTAGGTATTTTTTTTTAAATATTTCCAAACTAGCTTTCTAAGAACGTCACGAACTAACAGTTTACTGAAGTATGAAGTATACTTGTACTATCTTTCCATTCTAAATTGAAAATAGGTAGAAAAAAAGCAAGGTTGCCAGATTTATTTTCTAAAATTGCTAAGCTCACTATACAAGTATACTTCATACTTCAGTAAACTGTTAGTTCGTGACATTCTTAGAAAGCTAGTTTGGAAGTATTTTTAAAAAAAATACATAGATATAAATTTATTAGTTAGCATTAAAATAAAGCTTTAAAAATGCTGGAAAAAATAATTATAAATTAAAAACACTTTATGTATATTACTATTCTCAAGAAAATTTTAAAGAGCCGGCAACGCGCTAGCTGGCCAACCAGCCGGCCACTGGTGGCGCAACGGAAACCACTGTAGATAAACCACTTTGCATATAATACATTGCTAATATTTGTTCGATCCACTGTGCCATAAAATTTTAACGATGTCGTTAAAAATGATTTACGACTTTATGAATTAGGAACTTAAACTACTTGTCTAAGACGCCAGTGACGTGTATTTCAGCTAGGTTTATTAACACAGACAATTTTTTGAGATTGTCTGGCTAAATAGCATTATTTACAGCAAATTATATTACAAATAATAAGAGTTTTATATGCAGGCTAATTTTAATCTCCTATATTGATTTAAATGAAAAAAAAAATTCACAATTTTCGAATTTATAAAAGATATATGCACGCCCATGGAATCATAAAGTTGCACCGCTTTTTTGTTCCCCAGGCGTATTTATCATTTTCAATTAAAATTAGAACCACTATATAGTGAGCTTATCAATTTTAGAAAATATATCTGACAACCTTGCTATTTTCTGCCTATTTTCAATTTAAAATGGAAATAGAGTACGTCTTATGGGCTGAGGTGGGGTGCACCTGAGGCGGCTAGATATCAGATTTTGCGGGCGGCACATGGCGATGTAGGGTATTTCGCTTTTGCTAAAACGTATGACCTTGTGGCAAGTCAGTACTGGTTTCCATGTAATGAGGAATTTTGTAAAAAAATACCTGAAGAATTGTTTGCAATGCTTGTATTTTAAAACGCCTGGGGGCAAGTTGCCTGGTCAACTACATCCTATCAAAAAAGGCTCCAAAACCATTTCACACTATTCATGTGGACCATTTAGGACCTTTTATTAAAAGCAAATCCGGAAATACACATGTTTTTGCTGTAATTGACGCATTCACAAAATTCATTTTATTTGGGGTTCGCAATACAAAAACAAAATTCACAGTACGGGCCTTAAAAGATTGCATCAAAAAATTTTGGAGTAGCTGATCGCATCATTAGCGACAGAGGTACTTCATTTACAAGCCACGATTTTAAAAAGTTTTGCACAAAATTAGGCATTAAACGTCATTTGAATGCCGAGGCCATGCCAAGGGGCAACGGACAGATAGTAAGGTATAATGAAACCATAACTGAATCGTTAGGTCTAAATGGTACCTTTAATCAAGCCATCGGGGTTTCACCAAGTGAAGCCTTGATGGGCTACCGTGTTGTGTTACAGGGACAATTTGAAACTGACGATGACAGGGTGGTAGATGTTACCCACCAGCAACGATATCAAGCGGAACAAAAGCTTTGATCAAGGGCGAGGAAGGGCTCTTCCGTATCAAGAAGGTGATCTCGTACTGATAAAGGTCACCAGTACTCCGGCCACTGGAAGCAGCCATAAATTGTTGCCTAGATGGCGGGGACCATTTCGCATAACTAAGGTTCTCGGCAAAGATCGTTTTGAGCTATCAGACATACCTGGCAGTAGTCGGTCCAAACTGAGGTATCGAGCTGTGGCTGGGGTGGATAACATGCGCCCATGGATTCGGTTTGATCAGGATTAGGTAGAGCGAGTGCGCCGGTTCGGCGGAATTATACGCCGGTTTGGCGGATAGGCGGTAACCCACCGGCATAGGTGTGGTGGCCTGTAGTAGGTAGACTAAATATAGTCTTGAGGCTGCGTATTTGGTATTGCTGTACTGGCTACCGGAGCGTATGTATTATTGATGTACCGGCTACCAGAGCGTACTAATCGCATTGCCAAAATTTATGTTCTATATTGTCATTATATCGTCTTTATTTTATATGTTTATATCGCGTATTTTATTGGTGTATACACTGGGCCCAGTTCATCATAACATAGTATAAAACAAAGTCGCTTCCCGCTGTCTGTCCCTATGTATGCTTAGATCTTTAAAACTACGCAACGGATTTTGATGCGGTTTTTTTTTAATAGATAGAGTGATTCAAGAGGAAGGTTTATATGTATAATACATGCATAATATAGTAGAGAAACACTGATAATTTTAGAGGTTTCTAATGTGATGTCGTAAATAAACACATTTTTTTGCGCTTTATGTCTATCTCTTGGGGATAACCCACAATAATCATTTTTTATCCTTTACTTTTTACGAGAAATATTGGCTTATTTACGAAGCGATTTTAAGCAATACAGCATTAATCCTTATCCAATTAGGTACCTTAAATACATTGTGCATTTAATATAGATCAAAATGGTCCTTTACAGCATGTAATTTAAATGAATATTTTCGAAGATATTACAGATTTAAAATGCAGGGACATAGCGGTTGCGGCGGTACCGGGGCGCGCGCCTATATAGGGTCGAAGGCCTGCGTTTTTTTTTTTAATAGATAGAGGGATTCAAGAGGAAGGTTTATATGTATAATACATGCATAATATAGTAGTGAAACAATGATAATTTTAGAGGTTTCTAATGTGGTAATGTCTAATGTCTTAAACCGTGCGAAGCCGGGGCGGGTCGCTAGTTTAGTAATATAATTTAGCAAGGGGTCGTTAGGACCGAATGATGCCAGCAAAGGAAAACTGAAAAGGCAAATGTACAAATAGTTTGAGTTCAATCGCTTAGACGCTTTGTAAGTTTCAGGTCCCAGTGCCTATCGAGTGGGACACTCGACATGTCAGGAAAAGCCGTGTTGAGAGCCAGCCTCCGTCTTGGTTCCGAAAAGGCTGACTGTTATGACTATCAGCACGGATGACGGCGCGGCGTCAGCAATCGGGATGAGGGAAGCTGAACCAGCTGAATTCATTCGGTCACCGATTTGAGCCGAGTGTGGTTATTATACATATTTTGCGTTTTGTTCTAATTACCAATAATAATAATATGTGTGCTTTGTTGAGGTTTAGCTTGTTTTTTTTAATCTTCAAAAATTCACTAGATTGCTTATGATTTGGGTTTCTCATATTTTATATTCTTCTTCCTTTCTCTAAAAACTTATGGGCGATAGGTAAAAACCGAGCTGATATTTGAATTCAGCACGTTACAGAAGACACAAAAAAACCGAAAAAAAATATCAGGGAGCGACAAAAAAATCAAAATGCAGAACAAGGTTATTAGATACTGGGACAAATATCCCATATGTTTAACCAGCTGGACCATTTCTTTTTTTATTAATCGAAAATTTGCGGATAAATGCATAGTAGTGGAAAGGAATGTGTCCTTGAAGTAAGTAAAAATGCAATTTAATAAATAGTGTATAATATTGGGTATTTTGATTCGTATTCTTTCGTAATTCCAGAGCAAGCTTACAGTTCATGTGTCCGCGATCGCGTTGCTATTGAACAGCAGTAAAATTATAAATCCTTATTAAGTTAAACTACATAATTTATATACCGTTGACAAACCTAATATATTTTATCTTCTAATCCAACGCGTTTCAATATACCAAAAACCCGTTCATTATTAAAAATTTTACAATTCGCATTGAATTTCCTGAATGCGGACCTGTCTAAGTAGGCGTGGCCTGTGCTTCCTACCGCACGTCCCACCCCCGGAATTCGGCTTCGCTTGGTCTCATTAAGAAGGTACATACATCCGCGCTTGATCTACTGATCTACTCGGCCTGTGATCACAACAAAACCGGCCGTTTTCCCAGCTGTTGCTCGTGCCAAGAGGTGCCATCTACGCGATCCGGCAACGTCGCGGCCGACGACACCACGATATGGATTAATCGTCGTGAGAGGAACCGGATACGCGTGCGCGACGCCTTCACCTGTTACCCCCCGAGTACGTGAGCACGTCGCACCGCCCTCCCCCCGCCGTACCAAGACGAAAACAGGGTGAAAACGTGGCTCGTTCGTAAAGCCCGGTTTACACCGGGAAAGGTGGCCAAGTGCCAAGGAAGGCTTTCAAAATATTTTCAAAGAAGAAAGTAATGTAGAGAAATCCTTTTCGAGGGAGATGAGTTTTCCTCGAACAGGTTCATAAAAAGGTCAAACCTTGTAACTCAAGGCCTATTTTGCATTTTTTTGGTGCGAAAATCCAAGAAATCGTATCAGGGATATTTTTGTTACATAAAAAGTATGGATGTACGCAGTGGCGTGCCCAGAAATGTTGCCCGGGAGGGGGTTGACTATGCATACTCACCACTAGGGGCCGGAAAGTTAAACGCAACGCAGAGTTAAACTGCATTCAACAATCCCGAGCGCCCGCACGGGACCGACGTACTACGGCACACTACGAGTCCTAGTGCACATTACCCGGTACGGCCAGTGGCGTACGTATACACGGGCAAGAAACACACGCGTATATAATTTACAAGGCGCTTAAAAAAATACGGTTTATAAAGAAACATCAAGGCCAACTTTAATGACTTTTTTTTGGATGACTCATTACTTGAATTATCATAGATTAGTATAGTGCCGACCCTGCGTTGTGGCACACATTTCCGGACCACACTCTTCACATGATGATAGCCGATACTACATGCTGCCTCTTTTTTTATTCTCTGTAAAGACCTGAACCTAAACCGAAAATTATATTTATATAATAGATTATGTCGATTTAGAAACAGATCATAAAGTCCATAACAGAAAAGGTACCACGATTGGGTACGATCTTAAAGTTTAAGTTGTGACTGGGTGAACTTAATTTTATAAATACGGAATAACAGGTTTTCCGGTTAGCTCGCAATACTGTATCTCATAATCGCAATGCGGTTAGTTATCGTTATTACTGCTATTAGTCATCTAACCCATGTACATAAGTTAGTTTCTAATATATTCAGCTATAAACAAATCGTTGTATTGTTGTAAAATTGGCAATAATTTGAAAAACAAAATTGAAGAAAAACAAGCTCACACGCCAAACACACGATCTGAAGGTCGTATGTATAATACAAGTTGTCGAAAAAAAATGCAGAAAAAAAAACTTTACTCTTTTTCATTTGTTTTCTAATTATTGCTATTTTTTCAACAATACAACGAATTTTTTAATTGCTACCCTAACACAACTTGTGTAAAATTTAATAAAACGACTTTTCTCGATAGTCGTTCTATACTCTATACTCTAATATGAATAGTTCTCGAGTTATCTAGAACTAAAGAGGGGGAAACGAATATTTTAGGGAGTAATCCGGGCTTATGGGATAGGTAGTCGAACTAACCACTGTTGAAGTAACTAGAAGCGCGTACAAGAGGGGATATTGTGAACGAATGAGGTCTACTCACAAGGTGTATAGATTTATAGGTCTATGTATTTTGGGCTGGAAAATATAGGTAACGGGCCATTCAATGCAGCTGCTGTTTGGGCTGCCTTCGTCAGAAACGTAATGGTACGTCTACACTTGTGCCTTTTTCATCTTGTGCGTCATCTTGTATCTAACGCATGGACGAGATATAAGTGAGGAATGTAACTAGCGCATGCGCTAGACGAGTTGAACGACAATCTACAAGCGCAACCCATGAGGAACGTAGTTCCAAAGCTAGTGGATTTTCGTGCGCTATATCTTGAGTTTAATTATGTTTTCCACAGAAGAAACGCTGCTTTTTATTCATTTAGAAGCTCCAGAAGCTTGTAAAAGTTCATTTTGGACATGCACGTAAAATTTCTAAACAAGACACAATTATCCTTAACCAATTCTTTCATAATTTCAAAATTACATTTCATATACTCTTTCATCCATACACGCCGTCGCTTATTCCGCCTTTTTTTTATTTTTTTATTAGTAGAAGAGCTGCACTAACATCCACGAGCAAAGTGACATCCGTTACATCCATATCTGCGCAGTTACTTTAAAACTGTAACAGCCCACTAACTTTAAGGTTGATTTTGAATTTAAATTATGCACGTCTACAGGTATATACAGCCGAAGGCGACAAGTTGACTGGCGAATTGATGTGGACAGTTAGCTGCATGCGTTTCATACATTCAACAAAAGGCATGCATTAGAGGCAAGATGAAGTGCAAGTTGAAGCGCAAGTTGAACACGAAAGCGCATAAGTGTAGACATACCTTAAGAGTGGCAGTGTACTAGGGAAAATACTGTCGACCGTATACGGGGTGTTTGGGAATTAAAGTTCTCTGCAGTTCTTCTTAAAGTGCTCTAAAGACTCTAGATATGTAAATTAACAAACGACTGTGATATGAAAAATAAAAGAAGCCGAAACTTATTGTCGTTTTTATTGTAAACATTCTGGATTTTATTTTTTCTTCAAGAGTTTTAAATGAAAAGGCAATTTCTCAGTAACAAAGTATTATACGAGGTGTGTAAATTGAGTAATGAGAATGGTTTTTTAATTTTTTTTACTCCAATAGAATTACAATTCGGTATTGTCTACTTCAAAATAACTTCCTTCGGAAGCCACACAGCGCTGGAGACGGTTCTTCAATTCCTCATAGCAGTGCTGGAACTCATACTGGAATAGCCTTCAGCTGGTCGGTTATAGCCGTTTGAATATTTTCATTGGTCCAAAAATGACGTCCCTTGAGGTGATTTTTAAATCTCGGGAAGAGAAAAAAGTCACTAGGATTCAAGTCAAGCGAATAAGGAGGCTGAGGAGCCATATTGTAACGTTTTCGTTCTCTACGGGTTCGTAAGGAGTGAAAAAATTAAACTCGCACTTTAAACTAACACTATTTATTCAACAAATACAAATACGGACTAAACACTAATTTATTTTATACAATTTATATTCAATTATTTATCTACCGCGGCGCATGCTCAAATATCGACTGGCTCTCCCGCCGCCACTGCGGCTATTTGTCTTGTCGCCGAAAACCCTAGATGACGCATCAAGCACGCTAGACTCGTCTAGAACGACGTTGTAATGACGTGATACGTTCCGAAAAGAGTGGAACGCGGTGACGTGTCGGTGAGCTGCATCGCTGCCCGGCTGGTCGGCAATGCATCCTAGTGGCGTTTTCGCCACAATATTAATGTTTTTACTGACTAAAAACTCGTTTACTGAAATGACTGTGTGACAATGTGGCGCATTGTCGTGATGTAACATCCAGTTCTTCTTGATGTTTGGTCTCACACGCATGACCCTTTTTCAAGAACCTCTCTGTAAAAGTGTTGATTTACTGTTTGGCCTGGAAGCACAAACTCTTTGTGGACAATTTCCTGGCTATCAAAAAAGCAAATCAGCATGCACTTGATCTTCGACTTGCTCATTCTTGCTTTTTGGATCTTGCAGCTTGAAGTGTGCCATTCCATGCTTTGGCGCTTGGTTTCCGGGTTGTACTCAAACACCCAAGTCTCATCAGCTCATCACCAGCAATGACACGTTCCATAAAATGGGGACCATTTTCAATCGATTTAAGAGTCAAGACACCTTTCTCTCCCGATGTCCTTTTGTTCCTGGAAAAGGTTTTTTGGAATCATTTTTGCGCAGATTTTTCTCATCCCCAATTCCTTAGTCAAAATCTGATGAACAGTGGTGTAATTCAAATTTAACTCTTCCCCGATCATTCTTGTCGTCAACCGACGATCTGAACGTTCAAGATCTCATATTCTATCGACATTTTCATCGGTTTTTGATGATGAAGGCCTTCCGCTGCGTGGTCCATCTTCAATCGACTCTCTTCCTTCTGAAAATGCCTTAAACCACAGAAAAACCTGGGCTCTTGAAAAAACACTGCCTTCGTAGGCGTGTTGAAGTTTTGCAAAAGTATCCGTTGCATTGTGTCCAAGTCTGAAGACCTGCTAGCACGATAGTTTACGAAAACAGTCACAAAGAACAAACAAATGACTCTAACAAGTTCAAACTTGCACTGAAGGTGAATTACATGTTAACCTACCGCCCCACGCCCTTCCAAGTCCCGTCTCCGCAGTGTTGCTAGATCAGGCGCTACGTTGCCAGTCTCATTATTTAATTTACACACCTCGTATATATTTTTTTGTTACGTGTTGAATAAAACGATTATTCAATTATAATTCTTTATGCCCCTGCTATTGAACTACATTCTCGATGGATCAATGGTAACAAAGCCGATTAAATAGTGGGGTTTCATTGTTTGGAGAGGCGCATTGCAAGGGCAAAGACAATATAAAAATATTTTTCTCGTATAATTTTGTTTAATAATGAACCATTCAAAACAAAAACGTCATCAAAGTTGGCCGACCAAAAAGACGTACATATTTATATTCTTAATCTTAAGTTTATAACCTTAGTGCTGCCGTATCCACAGTGTTCCATTAATTTCTTCAATTTCATTGACAATACGTTGCTGAAGGTCTTCCATATCGCCAACGGGAATTTCAAACATTGATTTTTTTTAGATAAGGCCACAGAAGAAAATCACAGGGGGTCAAATGGCAAGATCTAGAGGGGAATATGGTCCGTGTGTTCAAACTAATTATGTGATCTTCGAAAGACTGGTTTATATAATTAATTGTTTCCCTAGTATCCTAGTACGCGCACGAGCTCCATTTTGTTGACTATAACCTTCTTTCAATTCGTCGTCATGCAACATTTGTACAAAAAGTGTTAAGATTTCTAAACGATACCTTTTGCATTCAGTGTTCCGTAAAAAAAAATATCCACAATCATCCTTCTACTCACAGCTAGAAGGTGTAGTGTAGTGGACTTTCAATATAAAAGTGAGGGTTGTCTGTACTCCAGTTTCATATTCTGAGAGTTAACGTAGCCGGAAAGATGGCGATTTGTGAACGGTCAGCCTGCGAAAAAATTTTAAAACTAGATTCACGATGTCCTAGATCCGTCCCTGGTATTGACGTCACGTACCCCTCATTTCCGACCTGTAGTTACGACCACGAAATCATTAGATTGTTCGAATTTTTTCACATCCTCTACAACGCGAAGGAGGTTAAGAATACATTAAACTGCAATCAAAGAAACGCGCCGTCTGACGAGCCTTATGTTCTATGCAGAAGTTTTATTACCTTTGTCGGAGGAAACAAAAGAAAATCGACGCGACGAAAAGTGACGCAACGAGCACGGCCCACTGTGTGTTAATTGCCTAATGAGACACGGCTTAGTTCCTGGCTAATTGTCAAGCTATTAATTGTTACAAGCAGACGGCTGACAATGTCTTATGTACAAAACTTTTCAGTCGAGTTTGGATCGACCTGTATTATTTTGGAAATAATACAGGATCTGTCCGCGGTATTTTGAAAAACACTCGTCTTATTTAGTCAAAATATTATTTTGAATATTAGGGTGCTTCATTTGAAACGAACATTTTTTTCTTTTCGCTGACACATGAAAATTTGGTTCCTCACATCGAAAAAAAAATTTCCTCAAAATTTGAGCCCTTAATTTTAATTTTAAGTACTTCCTCTCGATCGATGAATTTTTCCCATTTAAACTCGCATTTAAATAACATGTAAATCATTGGTATTTTTTAAATTGTTATAGCTCAGTTCGGTTTTATGATTTTTCATTGCGATTGGTCACAATCTGTAGTGTATTAGAGTCTTTAAAAGTGACCATTAATAGTTTTCTGTAACTTGAGCAGTCTCGTCGGTGTCGGCCTCGAAAGCCCAATTTCCACGAAAATTGTCATATTTTCGTTATCAGCGTAACGGCTAAAGTTACAATAAAATAGTTAAAGAACAAGTTGTAGGAAATTAAATGTCCTGCAAAAAATGTCATTACATATTTTGCTAAAGTGCGTGGTTAACAAGATATATTCAGTTTGAAATAATAAAAACTAAAAAATTTCAACTTTTATTGTATTATTTCTCAAATTTAGCTTATTATCGAATAAGTTAGGGCTTATTTTCGATAAAATTAACTTTATAAAATTATTTTTTGAAGCTTTTGAAGTTAACAATCAGGCAAAGTGCTACTCAAATTAGTGAATTAAATTATATTTGGCTTCATTTTTTCATTCCGACTAGCCGCTCACAATATTCTAGCAAAAAATGTTTCACTTTCAGTCATTGTTTTCTTCTTGCTCATTTATCATACGTGAATTTTCAACAGTTTGTGGTTCATTATTGGTCTCATCTATTAACGGTACACATCGATGGCCTCCTTTTTCTTCACTTTTTATATCAGCAGGTAAGTTGTCAACTTCAGAACAATTTGCTATGTCAAATAATGAATCTAATTTAATGTTAAAATCTTTAACCCTTTTCTGCTGTCCTAATGATTTTTTTCTTTCGAAGAATTTCTCTTCAAGTTTTGATAAGCTTTATAAAAAATGTTTGCTAGAATATTGTGAGCGGCTAGTCGGAATTAAAAAATGAAGCCAAATATAATTTAATTCACTAATTTGAGTAGCACTTTGCCTGATAGTTAACTTCAAAAGCTTCAAAAAATAATTTTATAAAGCTAATTTTATCGAAAATAAGCCCTAACTTATTCGATAATAAGCTAAATTTGAGAAATAATACAATAAAAGTTGAATTTTTTTTAATTTTTAATATATCAAACTGAATATATCTTGTGAACCACGCACATTAGCAAAATATGTAATGAGACATTTTTTGCAGGACATTTAATTTCCACAAATTGTTCTTTAACTATTTTATTGTAACTTTAGCCATTACGCTGATAACGAAAATATGACAATTTTCGTGGAAATTGGGCTTTCGAGGCCGACACCGACGAGACGGTTCAAGTTACAGAAAAATATTAATGGTCACTTTTAAAGAGTTGCTAATACACTACAGATTGTGACCAATTTTAATGAAAAATCATAAAACCGAACTGAGCTATAACAATTTAAAAAGAAATACCATGATTTACATGTCATTTAAATGGGAAAAAATTCATCGATCGAGAGGAAGTACTTAAAATTAAAATTAAGGGCTCAAATTTTGAGGGATTTTTTTTTTCGATGTGAGCAACCAAATTCTCATGTGTCAGCGAAAAGAAAAAAATATTCGTTTCAAATGAATCACCCTATTGAATATACACACGTGGGGAATTTGGGGACCTTCTTTTTTAGTTTTTGCTTTGTTGGATTTTAGATCCGGGAATAAAGATTTTAAAATAAACTATTTGATCTTTGCCAACGTTTCGGAAATGTATTTTTCCTTCTTCAGGGCATAATCTTACTACAGTATTACTCTATTAATTTTTAAAGCGTAGATAAATTATTTTTGTTTTGTTACACTTGTTATACGTGTATAATAGATAATATAATTGCCAATGTTCGTATAGGGCTGCCAGATTTTCAAAAATAAAAATCGGGAAGACAGCTAATCTGCCCTAAAATGGCGCCGCAGACGAAAATGTTGAAAATTTTCAAGGTCACGCGTTTTCCTGGCACTTCAGAATTTCAATGAAAAATTCATTTATACAAAAATATAGAGTTTCACAATTGCCAATGTTCGTATAGGGCTGCCAGATTTTCAAAAATAAAAATCGGGAGTGACAGCTAATCTGCCCTAAAATGGCGCCGCAGACGAAAATGTTGAAAATTTTCAAGGTCACGCGTTTTTCTGGCACTTCAGAATTTCAATGAAAAATTCATTTATACAAAAATATAGAGTTTCACAAGAATAAGTTTTGCATTTTAAGTACTTATTTTTACACAATTTTTAAGGCAATTTCTTTATGAATAAGAAATTGAGGATTGGTTATTTGCCGCCCCTCTCAGTTTGATACCTATCTGAATAATTTAGATATATGAATTCGGAAATTCGGAAGTATTCGGGAGCTTTAAATGGAAATCGGGAGTATTTTGGCTTAGTTTAAAAAGCGGGAGGGACAGTAAGAAATCGGGAGGCTCCCGCCCAAATCGGGAGGTCTGGCAGCCCTATGTTCGTAGCGTACCGCCTTATGCGAAACTAATAACAACATTAATTAAGCCCTGAGAAAGGAGAAATAAATCTCTGAAATGTTGATCCTGTAGTGGATACTGGAACCTTCGGCGTAGAAACAAATCAATGGACGTTTTCCACGAAACACCGAACTACTACACTTTTCTCGACGCGCGTTTCGCCAACCAAGTTGGCATCTTCAGGATAAGATTAAAATCGAGGATTAAAACAGTTTTAATCTTCTCCTGAAGAAACGCGCGTCGAGAAAAAGTGTAGTAGTTCGGTGTTTCGTGGAAAACGTCGTTTTTTTTTTCTGAAATGACTAAAATAAATAATTAAGAGGAACGTGGCGACAAAAAATAAGCGTATATAATCAAAATGTAGTCGGCAACAAAAAGTCATCATACACCCACTCTTTGGAGGTTGCTTAAATTCTGATAATTTTTGTACATTATTGTTCTGTACAGTATTGATCTGCTTTTTTTGCTTCTGATAGGGTTATACAATTTCCATTCTAAATTGAAAATAGGTAGAAAAAAGCAAGGTTGTCATGTATATTTTCTAAAATTGCTAAGCTCACTATACAAGTATACTTCATACTTCAGTAAACTGTTAGTTCGTGACGTTCTTAGAAAGCTAGTTTGGAGATATTTAAAAAAAAAATAATACATAGATATAAATTTATTAGTTAGCATTAATATAAAGCGTCTAAAATTGCTGGAAAAAAATAATTATAAATTAAAACAACTTTATGTATATTACTATACTTTAAACGAAAATTTTGAAGAGTAGACAACGCTGCTGGCCGGCCAACTGCTGGCGGCACAGACTAAACCACTGGCGGTAACACCGGCCAACGATCCATTAGACTATTGTGATTTGCATCTAATACATTGCTTAAATACTTATTCGGTTCACTGTGCCATAATTTTTTTTACGACGTCGTTAAAATGATTTACGACATTAGGAATTCTGACTTGTTTAAGACGCCAGTTACGTGTATTTCAGCTAGGTTTATTAAAACAGACAATTTTTGATTGTCTGGCTAAATGAGCATTATTTACAGCAAATTATATTACAAATATTAAGAGTTTTGTATGCAGGCTAATTTTAATCTAAGTATATTGATTTGAATGGAAAATTTCACAATTTTCGAATTTATAAAAGATATACATATGCACGCCCATGGAATCATAAAGGAGCACCGCTTTTTTTGTTCCCCGGGCGTATTTATCATTTTAAATTAAAAATAGAAGGACTATACAGCTTGTGAAATTCTGTGTCTAATAAGGCCAAGTTGATATGTTGCTTGTGTGAAAAGATAAAATGGTAAAATTGTGATGTGTTAAAAAAAATGTCATGTTTACTAGCAACTTTACTTTAAAGGTGCACATTCAAAATGTTTCACATGGACAGAGGTTGACACACGGCGCACATTACTTTCACGAATTTCGCACAGTTTCTTGCATCACTTACAGTGGTTTGTTATCACTGTACCGGGTGGGCAAATTTCGATGTTTTTATAGGGTTCTCGGTAACTGTAAGGGCTATGGAAAAATGAACCCACCTTTCCCGACCTCTTTTTTTCGAGATAAATTCATAGGTGAAAACCAGAATGTCTAATCTTTTCTTTTCGAGTTGTAAACGAAAATTGATTTTTTGAGTTTTCGATTGGTGTCGATAACTCGGTTGTTTGTAAAATTAGAAGAAATCTGTTTACGTTCTACAGGCACTTTTTTAAGTAGAATAGGATTTTTAACAATTTTTTATATCTTGTGTATTTTCGATTATGGCATAAACTTCTTTTTTTTTAAATGGAAACCATAGTTGGCTATGATTTAGCTAAAAAGAGATTTTTTTCTTTACAACATATATAGTTGTGGGGTCTATGATATTTTATCGGAAACAGTTAAAAATTTTAATTTTTTGTATAGGTATACTTATTTTTTCTTTGCAGGAAGAGTAATTTTATAGTAACACATTTTACAACAAGTTTTAATAATAATAACTGTTAGGAAATTTACTCCTGCAAAAGTAACATAAATACATAGTAACAGTCGTATATAAGAAGGTATATTAAACTTAAATAACTAATTATGACATATTAGTGACTAATTAATAATTAATTATAACATATTCATAACAAAAATTAACACACTTAACAACAAATTTGTAACAAATAATGTATAAAAAATAGATACAAAATTTTACAAAACAAACAGACAGATTAAAAAAAATACACACCTAAAGTTTTCAAATTCTCCTTTTGCCACACAATCGCTTTGAAACACTTTGTGAAAAGAAGAACGGAATTAGACAGTAAATTTCAGTTTTAAGTTATCCCCAAAAAGAAACTACCAGGAGGCCACTTCTGGCCCATTCCCTACCCCCCAAGTTAATTTGGGTGGCCCCTTGAAAAAATACACAGAGTATATAACCATTTAAATTACAGGGAAGAACCATACCTAACCGACGTCCTGACAGCAGCCACCCGGCACCTCAAAAAACAAGATCGGGAGAAGGTCCAAATTTTTTAAACAGCTACCAGCCTCTTTGATTCCTACACCACCGGACCCCTTTTTACAAAGAGGCCTTAGGAGGAGAAAATAAAAACACTCACAAAACTTCCCTTTAACCAACTACAATACACAAGCGATTCCACACTTTAAGGCCTGAAAAATACTACTCTAAAAAACATATTTTTAACTTTCCCAAAACTAATACCCCACAACTATACTTAAAGAAAAAATCCTTTTTTATAAACATACATAGTTTCATTAAAAAAAATTTAGCATCTCGAAACTAACAAATAAAAAAACTAAAACCTACCAACCTGAGTCAACAGTTTTATTTACAACAACGAGTTACGACACCAAGAAATCCTTTAATGAATATAGCAAATTTTTACAAATTTTCTCGAGCGGGGAAGGTGGGTTCTTTTTCCATAGCCCTTATTGGTTACGCACCGGTACAACATCAGTGCATTATTATTTTTTACATCTACAGAGGACAATGCGCGTGTTACTACTATTTCTATACTATTAACCGTTGTTTGCAAAACCCGTTTATTAGCTATCAATATCGAGGGCGAAATATCTTAAACACCTAAAATTCGTATCAGAACATTAACGGCCTTATTACCGCAACAGTAGAAGAGAAATGCACTCCCTGATATTTCTATTCAAAATACTTAACAATTACCTCGATTCGCCTTCCATCTTGCGTCAAATTATGTTTAATGTACCCACATTTGCGACTAGGCATACTAATATGTTTTACCTGCCAACTCCAAGGACCAACTTACTAAAATTCTCTCTAAAATTATTTAATATATGTAATAGTTATCATATTAATCAAAATAAGTTGGATATTTTACACTGTAACATATGTTCTATAAAAAAGCTGTATGTAGACACTTAGTTACTTTTTTACCCTCTGTTTTATAAGTATGTAGTATACATTTTTTTCTATTTTTTTTTTTAGTATTACATAAGTATATATCAGGCGTCTAAATTCAAAACCCGACAAGTCACACATATTCTCAATTTGACTTTTTTACGCCATTGTATTTGTCTCTAAGGTGCCTACATATACTAATACTTTTTTAGTACAAACTCCGACATCTAATACTGTAAATTCCGTCTTAAAAATTAGGCTTACATGCAAAAACCGACACGTCCATATAGATTTTTTGTTCAAAGTCCGACATGTCCAGGCCATCCAATGAGAGACAAGCCATTGGTCACGTGTTGTTGACATTATGAGACAGGCTGTTTTGTTTTCATTCTGTTTTAGTTTTGATGCGATTTAGAAGTCTAGAGTGGTAGTTGTTAATAAAATTATTATTTAAGAGAATCGTGTGCTTTGTCTTATACGAAATAATAATATGAGTGAATTAGATAAGTGTGTAACTCTAGCTGAGAACAATAAATCTCGGAAAAGAATGAAAACCAGTCCAAAGCGGGAAATATCCAAACGAAATAGGTATAAGACTAATAATGATTAATTCCCATGAACCTAGTTTCTATAAAAGTTTTATTACTTTTAGATATACTGCAAAATTACTGCCAGTTTTTCCAACATGTGGACATGCTGGTAGACCTTACCAGCCCTACCAATGTACTTCATTGCTCACAATGAGAGATGTTAAGTTCTTCTATGATTGTTTTTATAGGACTTCTGACAAAATTACTCAAGATAATTTTATTTTAAAGCACTGTAATGTTTCTAATCCAAAAAGAAGCAGAAAACGAAAAGAACAAAACAACAAGCCCAAATCAATTACAGTAACTTATAACGTTAAAAGAAGAGATGGGTTGTTAGTAAATGTTTGTAGGCAAAGCTTTATGAACATCTTAGGTGTAAAGAAGGATAGAATCTTGAATTTGCTTAAGAAATATAAGGACCATCATGAAATGCCTAAAGAGCGCCGCGGTGGAGACCGTCAAAAAGGAAAAAATGATGTAAAACGAGCAGCTATTAAAAACTTTGTGGAGTCTCTAAAATGCGTCGAGTCACACTATTGTCGCTCTAAAACCTTTAACAGGTTTTACTTACCGGCAGAACTAAGCATTAGAAAACTTTGGAAAATATATAATAAGTCTGTGGGTAGAGAGTTGGAAGTAAAAGAATCATTTTTTAGATATTTTTTTGTCAGAAAATATAATGTTGGATTTGGCACCCCCTAAAACTGATATCTGTTCCACGTGTCTACTTTTCAATGAAAAAATGAAAAAGGCTTTGGATGATAACACAAAAAATCAATTAGCCATTCAGCAGCGTGTGCACAAAATGCGAGCAAACAGCTTCTACGAATTTTTGAAACAAGATGATCCAGAGATAGAAACTTTTAGTTTTGATTGTCAAAAGAACTTATCATTGCCAAAAGTCCCAGATCAATCCGCTTATTTCAGCATGCAGCTGAATTTTTATCATTTTGCAATTATTCATGGAACTTCTAAGGGAAAAATTAATCCAGCATCAGTCAGGTCATACGTGTGGACAGAACTGGATCATCAGAGGAGTTCAAACGAGATAGCGTCAGCTGTTTACCATACTTTGACGAATTTTGAGTTCCATGACAGAACCAAAGTCGTTAGGCTTTTTTGTGATGGTTGTGGCGCACAAAACAAAAATTCTACTGTTATCGGAATGTTGTCGCATTGGCTACTACAGTTAAGTCCACCATCAATAGAAAAGGTCGAAATAATGTTTCCTGTAGTTGGACATTCTTATGTACCCCCAGACAGACTTTTTGGCCAAATTGAGAAAGTCATTAAAAGGACACCTGAAATTACGAGCCCACAACAGTACATAGACATTTTAGAAAAATGGGGCACTATCTACAAACTTGGAGTAGATGCACCTATACTAGACTGGAAAACGAAAGTTCAAAGCGTCATGAAGCAACCCGCACAATGGCATTTTAAGTTTCAAATGTCTAAACGAATAATAATGTCAAAATCACAAAATAACATTTTAGTAAGAGGTGAATTTTTTTATAAGAATGACACTGGACCGACCACAGTTTATTAAAAAGGGGGAAACACCTGAGATTCACACCAAGTGTTGCTGACATTGGTGTATCTATTAAAAAAGATAAGCAAACCAGCATAACTAAATTACTGGAAAAACATTTTGGAGAAGATTGGCAAGATGAGGAAACCCTCTCATTTTTCAAAAATGCTTTTGACAGATCAAACGTTGTGGAAAATACTAACCCAACTTTAACACAAACTCTAGTGGAAGTTAGAGAAGATGAAGGGGAAAATACCGAAGTTTTTTGCTTAGAAGAAGGTTAATTTGTAAATACATTTATTAATTCTTAGGTAAGTTTAATTGCGGAATAATTTTGTGTCAATACCCGAATTGTCACTAATGTTAATGTGCAAATCCCGACGTGTCCAAAATTTAATCTCAAATAACAATCAAATAGGTGATCACAGATTTCTTTGATTCATATGTTTGGTTTGTAATATATCGAACGAAATAAGTGCCATGACTCGTTTATTGATAACAGGAAAAGTAGAAGCTACAGCCGTTTTTTGTCATTTCCCTAAAATTCGTTTTAATGGACTTGTCGGGTTTTGAATTTAGACGCCTGATATATTTAGTATTGTTATGATTGCCTTTAAACTGTTGTGATTTTAAACATCTGTTGTCCCCATCCTATAAATGAATCCTATATGCAGAAACAACACATGTCCAAAAACCCAATTTTAGAGGGAATGAAAAAAACATTGCGAGGTCTATTCCAGGTAATATAAATCGTATTAAAAAGGCCAAAACGATAGTTTAAAGTGATCCTAAGGAAGTGACAATCTGACTTAAATTAAAAAATATGATTTAAATTTCCTAGAATTTAAAAAAAATGGACATGTGTCGTTTCTGCGTAGCTTGGATTTTAAATAAGAAACGTTGTTCTATTTCAATATAAGGGTATATTATAGAAAGTTTACACATTATTATGTTTATTCTTTAATTGGTGATAGTAGGCGTTAGAAGTATTGTTGCATAAAACTCTTGAAAATCTTCCTCCACAAACGCAGCGCATTTTTTTATATGTTCCAGTTTGCTTGATTTTATTGCAACTTTTCCTAGTGGATATGCTGCAGCAGATGGAAAAATCGTCATAATTTAACCTGGTTGCTGGAGTTTGAACGTATGCTTATAAGCTCTGTCGATATATTCCAAGACAGCAACACGTCCCTTATTTTCGCTCTCGTAAATAAACTGCGAGTAGGTACTGATGGTAAAATTAACTTTCGAATTTCGTGGTACGCTTATTGAAATTGTTTCCTCAGATATACAGTTTTTTTTATAAACATGCGAGCATGCGTACTAAGGTATGATTTTTGTTTTGCCCCCAGCAGTTATCGCTAATGAGGTGCAGTTCAGTCATGTCCTGATAATAAGACAAAACCGCCAATGCAATCAGCTGATTAATGCCTAACTGTCTAAAATCAAAATACGCATGCTCGCTAGATAAGCGAGATAACACGCGCTAAGCAACAACCTCACGTGTCCGGGACGTATGCTGTTTCTGTGTAGTATCCCTGAAATATATTGGTGTTTATTACAAACTAGACATTAGGACGTGTGTGGTTTTTGCATGGTACGATGCATTTACCCATGTAGATGTAATTTTCATCATAAACTCATTTTGGCCAAAAATGGACATGTGTTGTTTATGCATATAGCGATTCAAATGGAGTTATATGTTGGATGGTGTATCCAAATAAATAAATAAAAAATAAAATAAAAAACAATCTTTTGTTTCCTACACCGTCATCCACAGAAATTTATTGCGTATGTCTTCTTTGATATTTCCCCATGACACTTTGATATGTCTTCTATAAATATATTTTACGCAATGTATGGCTATTAGGCAATTAAATGGAAAATCGGATACATATTTGGCAAAAAACGTCAAAAGCGAATATTGTCGACCACGTTCGTTCCACGAAAGGCTATATGTGCAAAACATTGTGCACAAATCAAACAGAAATTCCTCTTTTGTAATAGTACCAGTAATATTTTGTTGATGGATATTCGAATCTAAATGTCTTTCACACTCTCGGCGTCTATGAAATATATATCGACGATTGCAAGGGAACACATAAAATTTGTGACCCGTTGTATTGTAAATTCTCGTAATTTTCAATCAACCTATTCAGTCTGTCCACAAACGGTAATGACTAATGACTGTGCCATTATTGCAAAAATGCATACAAAATCAGATAATATGTAAATACACTACACGAACTCTAATAGAAATACGTACACGGTGCAAAATACGTATGTATAGACGTTTATTAGTTAATCACTCACGACACATACAATTAATTTAAACTCGGCGTTCTACCGTTCGTCCGTCGCGCGTCGGGCTAATACCAATCGAACAACGGAACGCTCGCGACGCTATATGGATAAATTTCATAAAGCCTTCCCTCGATCCCGCCTCAGAAAATCCCAGCGTGCGTTACTAGGCACGGTCGGTGGCGTATGTATGCACGGGCAAGAGATACACGCGAACATAATTTACAAGGCGCTTAAAAAATACGGTTCATACTTTAATTATTATAGACATAGAAATTAGTTTCTGATCCGAATGAGTTTCTGACCCTTTCTGACTCTGACTTGATCCTAGATCCAAAAGCTTCGTATACTGGATGCAAAAAAACGCCGCAAGCCATATCTTAACATCATTTCGCCAAGCATTTCTGTTTGTAACTATTTTCAAAATCTTATTTAAGAAAAAAAAAACGTTTTATAAATAGACAATTGTTCGTTTGATAACATCAGACATAAAAAATATAAGAGGCCGTATTAGTAATTCTCGAGGAATGTCTGATGCTATTATTAAAATGTTCAATTTGTCACCAGTGCACGCACAGACGGTGAAAATACGCGAAAAATATAATCCAACGCTATTTTTAGGCCATTAGTACATATCTCTACGTGGCCAATGTAAGGCTTAGGATTTAATAATAATAATAATAATAGTGTGGACTCCAACCGACCAGATATTGTGCTGATCAACAAGGAACAACGAAGAGGGATCATCATAGACATCGCTGTGCCACTTACCCACAACATTCTGAAGACTGAACGGGAGAAGATCGCGAAATACGAAAATCTATTAATCGAGCTGAAGCGCCTATGGAAACTGGAGAAGGTAATATACGCAACATACGCCCTAGCAATATCAGCAGAAGGCGTGATGACGACCAGATTCACCAAGAACATCGTGACATTAGGACTGTCTTATAAAAATTATTATAAATGGCCAGAAGGCAGTTGTACTACAAACATGTCATATTGTCAGAAAGGTTTTGGTACAGAATTTTTTCCTCCCCTCGCCCGAGCCTAATTTCTGCTGAAGGCGGGAATGGGATATCAAGCCACTACTGCACCACTGTCTGCAGCAGGAATGGATGAATGTTTCCCAGCATTTACGCTGAGAAGTGTGACTATAAAGTCGGCGAAATAATAATAATGAAACAATATTAATAATGATAATAGACAAAACCTAATTGTAAACAATATAATTAAAAACGAAAAATCCCCAGTTAACACAAAAAGCAGCTTCTTGACCTAAAAAAATCAACTGTTACCCCTCACGTCTTGTAAAACGCACTATATAATGTCATAAAGGAAAGTAGACAATAGCAGCTCGAGGCTGTTTTTCAAGCAGTCTGAGGCAGCAAATCAAGCCGAGAGTCTTAACACTTTGGATACTCTCTGGATATGTTTAATCTCATTTCAATAACGATATTGCGTTTCATTATTCACTAGCAAGTTTACCATTACATTTAACGTCAAACTGACAGTTCTCAAACGCAAAATAACAATCGATATATACGACATATACGGGAAATTAATATTTTCCGCCCCTGGACAAAAAATAGGACTTCCTTTAAAGCTTCTACGATACCTTTTCCTTAAAGGTATGCGAAAAAAAATGTTTTAATAATCTGAATGTACGAATGCAAACATTAATTCTCACGGCCAAGGGATACTTCTAAAAAAAATTCAAACAACTCATATGTAATTTTAATTTATATTACGATCATACGGCTCTGACGCTGTTTCCCGACCAATATTGATTTAGCATTCAATATTATTTGTTTTAGGTGTTTGACTGGTGATTAACATCGATCGCTAGGAGTTTCCATAAAAATAACGGTGCCAGAGATAACCCGAAACGAACACAAACAAAAGAAGTATGTTAATACCTAAAACACTAAACGCTTCATTCCTGAAACCCGCACTGCGGTAAAAAAGTGGCGGTACAGCTATTATCAATAACTATTGGTAATTAAAATGCCAAGCTAATAGTACTTTCCACATTTAGTAAAAAAAAAAAAAAATAGGAAGCAGAAGTTTGAAAACGATAAGGAGGAGCCGAAGGCCACGGAGTGGCCACATTTCTTTCCAGATGTAATCTCTATACAACACAACGTACGTGTTTAGTACAGTGATTAGATGTATAAGATAGAACGTACTTATTTCTTAGTTCAGGTTAGTTTTATAATAACAAGAAGGCTAACACAACCTTAGTTATTAAACTTTTTTTCGCACCGAATGCAAATCAACACACCTGTGACAGCTTCAATGTTCGGCATTGTTTTGTTTACATCTGTCATCTGTTTCGATCCCCACATGCAAAGTAAACCACGCCACAAAAGTCCAGTCGTGACGTCCAGTATTTAGAATTCTCAACATGTTATGCAACAATACCAAACTAATGGTAGTTTTCACATTTAGCAAAAAAAATAGGAAGCATAAGTTTGAAAACAATAAGGAGGGAGCCGAAGGCCATGGAGTGGCCACATTTCTTTCCAGATCTAATCTCTATACAACACAATGTACGTGTTTAGTACACTGATTAGATCTATAAGGTAGAATGTACTTATTTTTTGGTTCAGGTTAGTTTTATACTAACAAGACGAATAACACAACCATACTTATTAAATTCTTTTGATACCAAATACAAATCAACACACCTCTGACAGCCTCAATTCTTGGCATTGTTTTGTTTACATCTGTCATCTGTTTTGATCCTCACATGCAAAGTAAACAACTCCGCAAAACACCATTTATTAATGACACTATTCAAAATTCCGAATGCGTTATGCAACAGGCTACGCCCTAATTCGATTGGCTTCGGGCGCTTCCCAAGAAAAAAAACGCGCGTTTGGTCCGGACTAATAATAGAATCCTAACCTATAAATAGCGTACTGGTCTTAAAAAACCCAGATTACCTCTTAGACTGGGCAGCATCTCCAGCTCCCTGTTCTTGGTGATGTTGAATCTGGAACTCGAATGCCTCTTGTCCTTCTTCAGGATGGGCCCCGCGACCGGCACCGTCGTCAGCTTGGTCTTGTTGAGGGCGGTGGCCGGCGGCACCGCTCCAACGGAGTTCGTCTTGGGCTGGAACCGAGACAACGGGGTACGTGTTACTAAGAAGGTAATGCTCGTTCGAAGAAGAAAAAAACTAACACCGACTGCGTTACTACCTTTTTTTCGCCTACGGAATATGCTACTAAGAGCCATTATCGTAATTACGCGAATATCATTTGTTTTTCAACGTCTTAGAGGTTAAATTCAAGCGGAACATTTACATTCCTCTTTTTTTTGTAAAAAAAAAAAAGCAAACGTAGGCCAACTCGCGTACGCAAGCACTGGTGCAAACGTAAATATAAAACAAATAAAATATTTTCTACAATCAGCGGTGGCTCGTCATTTCGTACGGGAGGGAATAAACGGGCGTTGTTTATTCCCTCCTGTCAATTGTTAACAAGTGAATATCAACAAAGCAAACAGGCGTCTTGATAATGTTGACGCCAAAAAAAAATACCCGTTCATCGCGTCGAGTTTGGTAAATTCAAGAAATGCACTGCACCTGAGTGCATGATTTCTGATTTCTGTCTGCGACAGCACTGACGGCGGTTTTGGATTACGCGACCTACAAAATGTGTGTTTGATAAACGAGTATAAAACCTGGCGTAACATTTTTGGTTATGATCGTGACGGTAACGGGAAACCGAAACACCCCCCTGAATCGGAAATAGCGACGCGAAAATAATACGGAATACGCATTTTTCTTCCCGAGCCGTCCGAATGTAGAAAACATGAGTTATTTAAATGGAGATTCCTCGTCTAAAAATAGCACGTAACGTAAACTTCGTCCGAAATAAACGAAACCGCGGGGAAATAACGAAAGGCCCTCACCTCCGCTTCGACGTCGCCGTTGCGATTCTTCTCCGTTTTGCTCTTCGCATCCTGCAACAGAAATTGAGAAGCGTTCACTAGGGATTGCGGAAACACACTAACCTATTTGACATTCACGGGCTAACGGGACCCAGAGTCCCAAAACATACACAGATCGGGGGCCCGAAAATCCGCGCATACTAACCATCTCGGGGCGCCGGGGCTGCGGCAACGCTGGCGGACGGCGGACGACGTTGACGCGCTCTCAATTATAACAATAAATCAACAAAACATGAACGGCCACGGCATCAACTGGACATTCCGTTAGTGGCGTTCGCTGGGTACCAGTCCGGGCGCCAGCGACTCCGCTCGGTACCGTGCCGATGGCGCGTTGTTTCCGCGGCCGACGCGGACGAGCGAGAAAAAATACGGCGACGAACCGAAAAATAAATTAAAAGTCCAGCGATCCGCACGAAGGGTTAAAAGACACCGGAACGGACATTACTACGGGCGACGAACGGCGCGACATCTACCGGGACGTCAGACGAACTGTAATTGGATGATGCCGGTCACGTGGTGGTCGACTCTTCTTCTTCATCCGCGGGGCGCACCTCGGAAACGACATTAAGCGCGGGCGCACATTGAGACGCGGACGGAGCAGGACAGCACAGCACAGCTTTTTGTATTCAATAGGGTTTAAATACACGTGCGCAAATTAAGGCGCATAGCAGGGCAGGGCAGAACTGCGTCGCGAAAAACCTGCTCGCGCAGTGTTCGTAACACAGTTTCATGTGCCACATGTCAGTATTTACATCGACCACGTCACGAAAACGCATGAGGAACTCATTGAAGCAGTTCGAAACCAAACGGTTTTATATGATACTAATAATCCTCAATACATGAGATCTAAACTGAAAGACGAAATATGGAAGGAAATTGCCAAGAAGGTTAATTTAAAAGACTGTAAGTACTTTTACTATTTTTATCGTTTATTATCTTCTATTTATTTATATTCTTGAGATTTTCGGTCGTTAGGAATAAAACATTTTATTTTTCCTTGCGTTTCGGTTTAGTTCCAGAGAACTACAATTATTATAATTTATAAAAACGTATACTAACTTAAAATACTAAATTTATTATAAAATACTATATTTTATATAAAATACTATATTTTATATAAAATAATTTATTATACAGGGTGAGTCAAACTTAACGCGACAAACGAAAGGTACGGATAGGGCATGTTATTCTAAGCAAAAAAGTTCTAATAAACTGTTCCGGAAATCTTCCTAAGAACGCTACGGACGTTTAAAGATGGCCGGCCCAAATGGTTTCTTGCCTTTATTTCAAAAACTGCTTAAAATAATTGGTTTAACGTAACAAAACAAACTAAAATTTTACAAAAACTGCTCGAAATGTCCACCATCATTTTCATGCAAAGTTGACATCTGCGAATGACTGATTAATTCACTCCGCTGCCTTATTAATTCAAAAGAGAAGCAGCCTTGATAACAATTGAAAGTTTGTTTGACAGCCTTGTTTGACGTGTCGATTGAATTCAATTTGTCACTAATTTTAAGCTAGTTTATGAGTAAATTCGGAAACATGCCAAATACCTACACTACAAGTAATATCGGATATTTGTTGTTTACGGGTACTGTGATGGTAAGCGGGTGCTGTGAAAGTACCCGAAATTTCCAATGAGAAGAGTGCCCGACAAAGCGGTATTTACTAGAACATTTCAACGATTAAGAGAAACTGGGACAACTTTTCGAATGGAGCAGACGGTATTTTTGCACCCCTTCATAATAATCGAAGACAGAAAATATCCTAGAACACTCGATCAAAACCTTCAAGTAGCACGAGGAATCTTTGCAATTAGGCTATTCCCAGACATTGTGAACCGAACTCTGAAAAAGCGCCACCCCTATCATTTCAGAAAGTTCAGAATTTGCTTCCTGAAGACCTACCTCGAAGAAGAGAATTTTTGGTTATTTTTGGAACAAATAACAAACGATCTTCTTACTATCGGAAGGTTGACGGACGAGCAATTTTTACCGTAGTGGTATTTTAACCAACATATGCGCATTTGGGCCCATGAAAACCCATTAAAAGAACAACATTTTCACATGATTTTGTGCACTTGATGCGATACACTTTGTCCATTCTTCCTCCAAGACTCCGGCCTTCTTCATTTTGAAATCAATAGACTTTATAGAGCCAGGTGTTCCAGTTAACTCCCAGCCCAACACTCTACTAGTGCGGCAGTTCACACCTTTTCAGGAAAATGGCGAGCGTCCCGTCCTTGCCTCCCCCGGACTTAACCACTTTTTTTGGGGAGAATGAAGAAAGTTTTTAGCCCGTCAATCGAAGCTAGTCTCCGAGCGAGCTTCACGCCCAAGAAATACCACTAGCGGAGTCAGCCGCGCACGTCTTCCACAACTTCATGAATACTGGACTTTGACAGTTTTTGAAATAAAAGGCAAGAAAATCAATTTGGCCTCCATTTTGAACGCTTAGGAACATTTCGGACATTAAGAACTTTTTAGAGAACTTTTAGTTTATACCTGTATAATATTTATTTTAAAATACTAAATTTATAAAAACGGATACATGTTTATTTCCATTTGTGCGTCAGAATCTGGGCGATACAAAACTGTTTAGCAATATGCGCTCACTCTCTGCGTGCAGTTATTTCCTGTATTGGGCTGCGCTTCGCCGCCTGCGTCTCAATGTGCGCTCGGGCTAACAGTTTCCGGATTATTAAATCCAAAAAGTATTTGTATATTAATATTAAGCATATACTTAAAATACTTAATATACTTAAAAATGAAAAGTATCATAAGTCTTAATTGAAATAAAGAACTACGGGTACCTAACTTGATGTAATCGTAGATTTATTACAGCACGTCCGGATTCCTGTATGTAAAGTTAATTAACTCAAAGTTAATTTTCGACTCAATATTTACCTTGTGTGCGACAAAAAAATGTTCAAATCATTTTTTCATAATGCCTTGTTTTAGTGTATGTCGAAGTTTTGCTTGTTTCGTTTTAGCAAACCAAATATTGGCCCTTTATGGATGTACAGTCAGCAACCAAAGTTATGACACGTCCACTTTTTTGAAGATCGCCTAAATTCTGATAATTTTTATACTACATATAGGAGGTATTGATTTATTATTTTTTGCTTCTGATAGGGTTAGAGCATGTGAAATTTTTCGTCTAATAAGCCCAAATTGAAGGTGAAAGGTGATACGTCGATTGCGTGAAAATTATTTAGTAGATTATTTAACCAATTAATAACCAACAACTATGGTTCTGGGGACCACAATTTGCGGCAGATAGCAGTTCCAAGATGCTGGATAAGCAGAAGAGGTACAATTGAGTGGCCAGTACGCTCCCTGGATCTAAATCCCTTAGATTTTTTCTATTAGGGTATTTCAAATATAAAGTTTGTCATCCACCAGAAAACAATCAGGACTTGAAACAGAAAATTTGAAATGAAATCCAGACCATTCCTGAAGACTTCCTTGTAAATGTTATTGACGAGTTTCAGGAGCGGCTTGGGCATTGCTTAGTGGAAAATAGAGGTCACTTTTAACACCTCATTTGCTTTCGTTTTGTCGTTTAATTTTAAAAAAAATAAATAATCAAGTAAGCAATTACATTATTTTACAAAAATTAACGTCTTATTAGTTTGGCGCGAAAAGACAACATTTTCTCATGTGGACACAAGCATTGCAAATAAACCGATGAAAAACTTTTGTTCGTACATTCTGCGCGCACTTTTTTGCCACACTGCATAATAGTATAACATAATAAAAATAAAACAATCAATATACACAATATTTATTTATTAAGAGTTCCATCCAATCATCCAAGTTCCATACAGACATCCAATTCATACACCGTTCCCTATCCGATTAGTACACCGGTTCCGGCTGCTGAGTTTTTAATAATCCGTATCTGGTTTTGATTATTATTCTATGCTTCGAAAGTACTTGTCCTCAGGTGAAAAACGAGCTGGAACAAAACGAATACATTACCGAACAAACGTACCAAAGGATATCAAGAATTATTTTCACCTGGATGTGCAGAGACCGTCGGTTTTCCGGAAGGGTCGGTTTTCTAAAAGAAAAGTATAGTAGGTTAAATTGAAAATTTCAGGTTAAATTGAAATTTTCACAGTAACTGTTACATTAAAATTGATTCTTACCTTGAGGGTGTACACTCTGTTGCCTGACTCGTCTAAATAATACATTAAATACATTTTTTAAGCGTAAACTCAGGTCTAAAAACAGGGAAATTTTATTAAAACTAAAAAGACGTGCCTTCCAATAACAAAATGTTTACCTTCCCAAATTAAACACGTGTGAAACTTACATTCACTCTCACAGAATAACGGTTTATTCAGATTATCATTTCATTCTCTGACCGCGGAAAAATTCATCACAGAATACGAAATATAAGAAGAAGGGAAATAATAAGCGCTTTCGTTTCATGATTTCGAGTTGTATCGTTTGGCATCTCGTAGATTACTTTATACATTAAAGTGATTAAGCATAGAAAACCATGGTTTTCTATGGTGATTAAAGAAATTTTAGTTGACACCAATTCGTACTATCCTTGTCTCGCTTTCTAGAAACTGTATTTTGCATCTTCGTTTCTGCGTTAAATCTCTCATGCGCAATACGTCTATAGCATTTTTTCAGTTGTCCAAATACTCGTCCAGTTAAAAGTACATATAGGGGGGGAACCCCTTTGCGCCGGTTCGGGGGGGGAGGAAGTGAGGGGAAGGGGGAGGTTGGAGGAACGGAAAAGTTCGGAATGTGGAGTTGAGTACGTACACACTCGAACCCCTCTTAATTCACCAAATCCATGCATCATCATCTCGCTTAGGTAGCGAAATTTAGTCTCGCTTAAGTCGCGATCATAACGTCAAGGTATTTTTCGTGTTGTAGCTGCAAAAAAGAAATAATTAGAGACATACCACAGCACTTGTTATAACGAAAAATGAGCCAAATGAACAAACAAATAACCGTAAATATACCCAGTCGTGCGTGACAAAGTTCAATTTTCCACTTGAATGGATATTTTAAAAGGTTGATATTTTTAAAAGACACCTAACCTATTTTAAAGGTTAGGTGTCCATATTTAATGTATTACACAATAATTTTTTTTCAATAAAAGTTGTACATGCGAGAATCCAATTTCCAAACGTAGTTCTAAAACTTTTACAGGCGGCGACTTAACCGGGACGGTTTCGCGACCTAATAGGGGGAAACGTGGTGAAATAAGAGAGGATGTGAATTAAGCGAAGGTGAATTAAGAGGGGTTCGAGTGTACATATTTTAAAAATAATAGGGTGTTGCAATATGTAATTAAATATTTGTAGGTGAGTAACACATTTATTGTCAGGTAAATAGAAATACATATATTTACTGGATGTCTACACTTATTTATGTACAAATTCACATTCAAGATAATTGATTGGGCTTTTTTTGTTTTACAGGGCTTCGAAAACTTCTTATTCTAATCGTCGCTTTTAAGATGCCCGCCATGGCCCACTACAATTTATGCCTTCAAAATTCAATATGACCATTTATTAGCTATTTTTATTTATTTAAGAACTGAATCCATAGGTTTAATCAGGGCTCCCCAAAACCAGCATTTGGGAAATTTTAACAAAAAATGTAGATGATTCTTGCTATATGGCCTCAAAGTTGAACAAAATATCGAGTGTGCCATGGAATTATGTCAAGACAGTTAATTGTTGTCTGCTATTCCAGATAACATTCGACTGTCTTGGCATATTCCATGGCACACTTGACTCGTCTAGCAGCTTTTAAACTCGATATTTTGCTCGACTTTGAGATTGTATAGAATGAAAAACCTTGTATATTTTTTGTTAAAATTTTGTATACAGGGGTTTCCTAGAGTCCTGATTAACGCTATCAGTTTTTAAATAAAAAAAATCGCCAAGTAGCTGTATTGAATTTCAGAGGTATAAAAAAAATCATAGCATTTATTTAGATTTTCTTCAAAAATGAGGACTATATATGAATTTGTGCACATGAATAAAAGTAGACATTTTGTATATAGATCAATTTTTCACATACAATTGCCCCAGTAACCCATAAGAATTTCACGACATCTGGTAATTCTCAGTATTTATATCGTTCAATCCCAATTCCTCGTTTTGGTCGAAGGATCTCTCATAGTGCATTACCCGTAACCTTTCGTCGGGTTGATTATCGTCTCTCATACTCTGAAAAGCAAAAGAATTCAAATTCACATTAAATCCATACAATATTTATATAGTGACCTGTATGTAGCTGTTTCCCGCCGGATCGTCAAGGACAAGCGTGACGGGCAGTTTCCCCTCCTAAGACGTTGTCGATTTTCTGAATGAACTTCTCGAACTGCGTCTTCGTCCTGGACTCCTCCGAATCCCTGAATATAAAGGCGTGCTGGGGGTCGTTAAGCTGGTCCTTCACGGCTATTATCAGGCCCTCGACGGTAGTAAACCGACCACTCAACGCGTGCGGACCCACCTCCATTTCCAACTGGGGTATCATCAGGGAACACGTCTCAGACTGAAAACGATCGTCGGGATTGGAATTATCCGGCAAATAACACGAAAGTGGTTTATTAATTTTTTCATGTTTTTTCGTTCACGTTTTTTTTCATGTTACGTCACTGTGGGACTCACCTTGAGTAAATCCCTGGAGAAATCGTCCTTTTCCTTAATATCGACCTCTATTCTAATCCCCTTCGGTTCTATGCCGCCTCCAGATTTGACCTCGTTAGTTTTTAGGCCGCACCTGTCACAAATGGTGGCCATTATGATGACCTCTTTGAAATGTGGAATGTCTGATAACCGCTTTAGGAAAAGATACCAAAAACGATTGAATATTTTTACAAGCATGTGAAATTGTGCTTGTAATATATATATTTTTTTAACTACATACAGGGTGGCAAAAAAGTCACGCTATAACTTTTTAACAACCTTGAATATGAAAGGACGTCCTGAATAAAAGTTTTTCATCAGTTTATTTGCCATGTTTCTGTCAACGTGAAATATATTTTTTAAGGATACTTGTCATTTTCATATTCGTCGAACAGGGCGAGCCACAACCGTGGCAGTTTGTGGGAAACTGGAGCACTTCTCCTTCCAGATCCTTCAACGTAAACCCACACTCGGATCGCATCACGTCCGTATTCTTCTCACCGGTTACTTCCTCTTTCGTGAATATCCCCAATTCGTGGTCTTGTTCTCTGTTCCTCGCGAAATACTGCGCTTTGCATTTCTTGTCGATCATGGGCGCGTTGGGGTTTTCGACGAAGCAATTTCCCGAAATGTCTTCTAAAACCTAAAAATCTCGCCGAAAACTTGAAGAAAGGGTATCGTGTATAGTTTTCGACTACTTACAAGGGTGAATGGTGTCTCTAGTTCCTTGAGTTTTTTGAGTTTCTCGATAAAACTCTCTATTTGTGTCGCGGTTTCCGGGTGCTGTATTCTCCTCAACGGCTGATCCTGTTCTAAACCGACGATGGATCGGTTGATGATTCCTTCAACCGTGGTTATTTCTATAACACTACATTTGCAAAAAAATCTCTCAAACTCACAATTTAATCGTTACCTCCTTTCTGACTACTGGCGGGAATTTCAAAATCCAATTCTACTAACTTGACACTCGTATTATCACTCTTGACGACCTGCCGGTTCAGGTCTCTTTCGGTTTCAACGATCAGCGTAAACCTGACGCCCTTCTCGCCGACCTGGGCCCCGGACTGGATCTCGTTATTTTCGTAGCCGCAATTCTCGCACCTGAAAGACATCAACACGAGTTCTTTGTAGAACGGAATCTTCGTTAACAGCAGCCTTGTGACACCCTGAAAGGTAAGGTTAGGCCCGTCGAAAATAGTAATGTTTACAGTTTTAATATTTACGGTTTTCTGGCAGTTCATGCAGAGTGATTCTATTTCCGTGGCTTCGGGCTCCGGGATCGTCCGCGTTTATCTCGCGAAACAGCGGTTTATTGTCGCCCATTTTCGAATTAATTTACTTCCACTTTCACCACAAAACTCATAAATAGATGTTCGGATTTTTTTGAGGTTATATGGCATCTGGCATCTGCCAAAAATGACGCAAGATGACAGCCACAAAACATAGATAACAACTTAAGAATTTCACTTTGAATTTCATTCTTTTCCCATCTTGTGGCAGCATTTGTTTTACATGTGAAAGTCAAGCCATGAGTTGCATTCTTTTCCCATCCATAAGCAACATTCATTTTACATGCTCATTTATGACGTCATCGAAATACAAATACACTCGATTCCTTCTTAAATCATCTTCGCTTAATTTACATTTCCTCTTATTTCACCACGTTTTTCCCTATTATGTCACGAAACGGCCCCTCTGAAGTCGCCGCCTGTAAAAGTTTTAAAACCGTTTGGAAATTGGATTCTCGCATGAATATGTACAATTTTTATTGAAAAAAATGATTATATAATACATTAAATATAGACACCTAACCTTTAAAATAGGTTAGGTGTTTTTTTAAAAATATTTAACCTTTAAAATATTCATTCAAGTGGAAAATTGAAATTTGTCACGGACGACTGCTTACACTTACGTTGATTTTTTTCGTTCAGCTGGCTCATTTTTCATTATAATAAGTGCTGGTATATCCCGAGAATAATACACCACCATATATTCTCGGGTATATCTAAATATTTCTTTTTGCAACTAAAAACACGAAAAAGTTGAGGTTATGATTGCGACTTAAGCGAGATGATGCACGGATTTGGTGACAAGAGGGGTTCGAGTGTATGTCTACATAAACGTAACGCACTTTTGTGCATTAATTGAATATCCAATTACACTCGAACCCCTCTTAAGTCACCTTCGCTTAATTAACTTCCCCTCTTAATTCACCACGTTTTCCCCTATTATGTCACGAAACCGTCCCTCTTAAGTCGCCGCCTGTAAAAGTTTTAGAACTACGTTTGAAAATTGGATTCTCGCATGAATATGTATAATTTTTATTCAAAAAAATGATTGTGTAATACATTAAATATAGACACCTAACCTTTAAAATAGGTTAGGTGTCTTTTAAAAATAATCATTCAAGTGGAAAATTGAACATTGTCACGCACGACTGGGTATACTTACGTTGATTTTTTTCGTTCAGTTGGCTAATTTTTCGTTATAACAAGTGCTGTGGTATATCTCTAAATATTTATTTTTGCAGCAAAAAGCAAGCTCGACTCAAGCGAGACGATAATGCACGGATTTGGTGACTTGTAGAGGGGTTCGAGTGTACCTTTAGCAATTGATATTAATTTTTTTAATTAATTTCAGTGAAATATCGCCCAAAACGACCCATCAAATTGCAAAACAAACCATTCTAATGGTTTAAGAGAAATTTTCTATCGACAATTGGAATTAAAAATATACAAAGCTGGTGAGAACAAAGGGTTGAAAGTAGGGAATACTCTGGAAGGTTAGGTGTCGAGGTCAACGGGAAGAATGAAAAATGTAGCGTGTGATTTACAAATTTATTAATATAAAGCTTTTAATTATAAGTACTATACAAACCATCATATGGTTATAAAAATGAAATAGTGAATGGAAAAAAATAAATATATAAAATATTAATACTGGGTCAGTATTAATTTCCAACAATATACAAAAAACGGTTAAGTAGTTCGTTATAGTTAAAAAATTAGAGATATATTCGAGACGCTGCGTCCTCTCAAAATAAAAAAATATATATGGTACATTGTTGACAAACATACTGTAATACTGAAACAGATACGCATTCTTATCGCAACGAAAAAAAAAATATATTCACAGATTTATAAATGCACAGGTTACGGAAAAGGTAAATAAATAGTTAATAAATATAACTCTTCACATTTAATATATCTTACCATTAAAGTCAATAAATATTACTTTCTCCTTCAACAAAAAAAAATAATAATAAAATAATAATAGTAGGGTCGTAAGATAAAATTTGAAAACACAAAGGATTATTTACTCTGACGTAAAAGAAGAAACCTACCGATTATGGAAAAGCGGTAGAACAGTTTCGTAACAAAATATACAGATATAATTACCCCTCCTTGAATGTCATATTTAATATTAACAACGATTAACCCTTAAGTATAATAAATTTGGTGTTACGGTTCGCTAGAATAAATCCAAAATTCGCTAGATGCTAACAAACACGGTGAGGAGTGCTGACAAAATCGTACTATTAGATACCTGATTACCTACTTCGTTTCGCAAGAAGGTGTAGAAGAAGAAGAATAACCTTGAAAATGAACGCCTACTGCTTCGCGTACGACTATTTCTTCCTGGTCATCTGCAGGGGGCTCTCCGGGGGCGACTCCACGGACATCTCGTGCTTCAACGACTTCTTGGAGTTCTTCAGGTTCGTGGATAGCCTCTTAAGAGGCCTCGGGGATATGCTGGACTCCATGTTCTGCGCGTCCTGCCCGGTGAACCACACACCTCTCGAGGCATCGTTGGCGGACGCTAGAATCCACAAACGGGCCCTTTTTGTCCAACCGTTTCAGATTTACACACATCATATTCATTCCAGATAATCTCTATAATCCCGACTCAAATTTTCACAAAAAAAAAGAACACTCAATAAAAATCCAAATAGTTGGATGACTAACCTCACTCTTCTGACTAACCTCTAAATTTCTGGTCGGCCCGCTGCGTCCCTTTGTGCGAGTGCCCGTGCGAATCGAGCAGTGCAGCGGCCAGCATGGAGGGGTTGCACGCCGTCCCGTCTCCCGTGCCCCCCGACGACGAACCGCTGGGACAAAACGGACCAGGCATCGCCACGGGACTGTACACCTTCGATATGAAGTCCTCGTACGTCGTGCTGTTCTTGTGCTTCGTGACGACCGTCTCCAGGGACCTGGCTCGCTCCTCGTAACTGAAAACGGAGACGAATCCCGTCTGAATCCACGGCAGGAGGCGAGTAGTTCAAATGACTCGAAAGTTTTTGGCGTTTTTGCTTGACAGACTTTAGTCAGCTTTTTTAATGACTTGATATAGTAAAGTGGCAAGGAGTAGCAGTACGTTCAAATGGTTTTTTTCGCTTTTTTGCTCGACAGACTTTAATAAGTATATTTTTAATGGCTTGATATAGTGACACCCTTATCTGAATCCTCGGCAGAGTCGCAATAGTTCAAACGACTCGAAAGTTTTTGGCTCCTCTGCATGGCAAACTATGATTAGTTTTTTTTTTATGGGTTGATATAAAGTGATACCTTAATATGTGTACCATTTAACCCTAAATTACAGCATACTCTACAGGGTTTTCGTTCATAATTTATCTACGGGATTTATTATGCAAGATAGAAAAATAAATTCTTATTCAAGAGGTATAGTAAATTCACTGTATTAACTTTTAAGCTTGTCAAAATTACAGTATGTGAAATAAATTGTCTTTGTTTACAAAAAAACAAATTATTGGACCAATTTAAACCATTTTTTCACATACGATTCCTTGTACTGTTCACTATAACACGTATAATAGCTACGGCTGTGTTAGATATGACAGGCGATTCACCTTCTTCTACCCTCTTTTTTCCACTCATTGTAATAATATTACTTTCCTTCGTTCACAGTAGTTCAGTTGCGCATCCGTCATTTCCAGTGCGGTGCGGCGGTTCGGGATTTAGCGCGCGTTTCTTTATCGTCATTATGATTCCGTTGTTTAATTATGTGAAACAAAGTTTGTCTTGTGATTCTGATCCAAGTTCCGTAGTAGTAATCTGCGTGGTTTAGTAGAACTTCAAAGTATCAAAGTGTAATAGTACTGCTTTTGACCTTCTGACCGTCATTGAACTCTTCACACATAACGGATGAACTTTAGGTATCAATACATAAACAACACTGTACTTACTATTGTTGGTAAAGCTGGTAGGTGACCCTCTTCGCGCGGCTGCCACAGATCGCAGTAGCCCTGACCAGCCCCGCCAAGATGCCGCTCTCCACTATGGCCTCGTCGAAGAGGACCCCAAAGTGGGGCACCTGCAATCAGTTAGGTCTAACATTTGATACACTAGGACCTCATTTCACTTACGTCCGCCTTACAGTTGACCGTGACGCGATTCAAGTTACTTCCTAACGGGTAAATTGTTATCAAAATATCACAGAACTCAGTTGGAATGATATCGCGTCTATAATCTCTGCCGTGCTCAGACCACACGATGTGCACCTCGTCGTTGCCCAGGTGCCTCGTCTGAAAGGGGAAAATTACGATTATCCAGTTGGTTCCAGATGATCCGAAGTATGATGGAATACGATGTGTCAGGAATTAAAGGTCTTGTATTTGCCATATGTCTTTTTCGTTATGTCGGATTTGGCTCTCACCTTATTCAGGACGGCTTCGGGGTGTCCCCTGGCATCCTGGTGGCCACATGGAATATGGCCTCCAGGAAGCTGGTGGCTATGTAGGGGGCGGTCAGTCCGGTCGATCCCTGCCTCTGGAGTCCCCCAAGGAACCCTGTGTGGCCCTCGAGTTCAATTTCCCACGCCAGCGCCGCGAGGAACTGCTCGTAGGCCACGCTGCCGCCCTGATTTGACAGTATGGAATTCTTGTCCTCCTGGCCGGGAGCCACGTATATCACCGCAAACTGGTGACAATAAATGCAATACAGTACGTACGCTGTTAAAAAAATAAATGACACTGAACAAAAAAAGAATAGTAAACCACGACCAACGCTCCATCCAACTGAAGGTCCTCAATAATAGTGAAAGCGGACTGTAGTCTCCTAAGTATGTTAGGGAAGATAATTCTTATATTACATTAACACGTTTGCTGGTACTGACATAAAAATGAATACTGATGTAACAAAACACTCGTGACGTAACAAAAGAAAAAAAATGTACCTTGTGCGTCTCCCGACAACTCTGATTGTCCAGATTTCTCAGTTCCCGAAGCAGACGCTCCGTCTTATTCAACAGGTGCAACTGGTGTCTCCGCTCCCATCCGGCCAGTCCCAATTGCGAGAACAGGAGCCGACACTGCTGGAAGTCGTTCTTCTGCACGTTGCCGATGGAAGCTGAAATTACAAGTTTAGACGAAAAAAAAAATCGCGCATTCGAAGGACATACCCTGAGGGCTGCTGGTGGAGTCAAAACAGGGGCTCTTGGCCTCCGAGCGACTATTGGGGCGCGTCGTCGGCAGCCCCAGCATGGAGTCCAGGTGCTGCGTCGACCGATTCTCGTCCACCTCCACGTTCCTCTGGCTGATCACCGACGCTATGGCCTCCTGCTCGAGCTCCATGGACATAGGGGGCGCCGCGGGCTCGTTCAGCTTGCGGCTGAGGCTCTCAAGGCACTCGGGACTCGTGTGGCCCAAGTATTGCAACAACTGGAATTTACAACGCTTGCTTAGAAACAGGTCGTTATTAATACAGCTTCTAACTTGCAGGCTACAAACAGACCGCCTGAGCTCAACCGATCCCCAACCTACTTCGCCAGCACGTTGACGGAATGTTTTGTATTTTTAAGACAGTTCCCGGTCCTGTGTGTAACCTCCAACTCAGAAGCTCATTAATGCAACAAGTCGTCTTACGTCGTCCAGCTGGTCCAAATCGGGCGCGGCGTTAGACACTTCGGGCAAAACGTTTGGAGGACGGTGCCGCATGGCCCTCTGCGGAAGCGTGTGAAGCGGGGAACCGACCATCAGGCTCTCGGGTTGAACGTAGCTGCCCGATGTGCTCTTCGGCGTGTTCACCGAAGTGTAGGCCTCGAAGTCTTCGTCCTTTTTACTGTCCGGAGTACGGTATAGAATGGAGGCGTCCCAGCTGGATTTCCCCGACAGATCCCTGAGCAGCACCCTAACTTGTTTGTCGGCGGTGGAGAGACCCGCCGTGACGCCGCCTCCGGGCAGGTCCAGGGCGGGCAACTCTATGAGGCTGGCGATGACGTTCCTCGAGAGGATGAATAGCTAAAAGCAGAAGCGCTTCACGGTAAGTGGCCTGTTTTGGGAGAATTGTAATAAATAATCCCCACCTGGATGTTTGGAGCGGAGAATATGCTGGCGGAAAGGTCGTCGGAGGGCAGGTTGGGCACGTCGTCGTGCTCCACGACCAGCGAGCTGAGCCTGGCCGCGCCGATTGCCATGGGAAAGTGCCCCAGGTGTGTGACAAGGTGGACGAGGACGGTCTTGGCGCACAGCGCGATTGCCTGCTGGCACTGGTCGGTCTTCGAGGGGGACAACGCCGGCGAGCGTTCCAGGTCATCCGATAGAATGTTCGGGTCGAAGTCGTCGTCGACGCTAGGCTGAGAGAGGCCGCCGCGGTTGTCATTGACCGCCCTGCCGAGGATGATCTTGTGGAGGACCTAGGGGAAGCCTTCCGGTCAACAACTCGGTAAACAATTACACAGGACCACGGTTTTTTTTTTTCTTTTTTTACGCAAACAAGATTAAGTGTCTCATACGTATTTTTGGTCGCTGAAAAAGAATCCGTTGTCCGTTTCCCTCTATCACGTCAGGATTTTGCGTAAATCAAGGTAATATAACCTCAAAAGCATGTAAAAATAAAGCAGCATAAAAAAACAAAAAGTTTTGTAGCAAAAATACCGTTCCATGTTTTTTTTTTTTTTTGTATACTGAACACGATTTTGAGATCAGAATTGTTCCATAGGCCGTGCATTAAGACATAAACTCAAAAAACATCTTGAAATTGAAAAACATAAATAC
Source organism: Aromia moschata (assembly GCA_029963805.1). Lineage (NCBI taxonomy): Eukaryota > Metazoa > Arthropoda > Insecta > Coleoptera > Cerambycidae > Aromia > Aromia moschata. Next base: position 460,378 of record JAPWTK010000347.1, on the reverse strand, counting down.
GTTTACAAGTAAATTGGAAGTTTAACCCGTTTCGCCCAGAATGCCACTCGAAGCATATCGCTCTTCGGTGCCTCAGAACTTTTCCTATTCGCTACAGAAAAATTTTTAGGGGACATATTTTGAAAGATAAAGACTTGCCCTTTCCGATGGTGTCAATTAAATTTGTCTAAAAAATTGTTAAATAGGCAAAAAACAGTATTTTTACAAAAAAACACGATTTTTTTCGACAATTTTTTTTTTTTAAATCAATTTTTCAAGGGATTTTGGGTCTGCCATGGACCTGGTACCTCAGTAACCTGTGGAATAAATGTCTAAACTTAAAGGATGCATTGTTTAAATATCGATTTTTCTCCCCTGTGCATCCAAAATGGCACCTCAACTGCAAAATTTTTGCAAAAAACTTCAAAGCCTGTTTATACGAAAATGACGCACTTTTTTAAAAAATTGCCAAGAATAAAAAAGTTCTTAAACTCACTTAAAGAATACGCTGGATTTTTTTCAGAATTTTTTGAGCGATTTTTTTAATTTTGCACTTGTCAATTTTTGCAAAATTCAAAAAATCGTTCAAAAAATTCTAAAAAAAATTAGCATATTCTTTGAGCGATTTTAAGAACTTTTTATTCTTGATAATTTTTCGTAAAAATGCAATGTTTTCGAGAAAAACAGCGTTAAAGATCAAATTAATATCGTATTATGGAAAAAGTTCGATATATTCGCACATCTATCATTTGCCAACCATGAACTTTATATTTATTGTAATAAAATCTTAGAAATACAGGGCCGTAGTTTTTAAAGAAAATTGATGTTTAAGTTTCGTTTTCATACACACGTTTTTATGAGAGGGGCAATACATTTCACAGTAAATCTATTGTTTATCTTCAAATGATATAAAACGAAAGAAAAACACGTTAATGAAGGTAAAGTATTGGTTCTATTTTCATGTATTAAAAAACTAGTAGTTGTAATATTTAAATATTTAAATAAATTTTAAATATTTTCTCGAAAACATTGCACTTTTACGAAAAATTATCAAGAATAAAAAGTCCTTAAAATCACTCAAAGAATATGCTGGAATTTTTTTAGGTTTTTTGAACGATTTTTTTGAATTTTGCAAAGTTGACAAGTGCAAAATTAAAAAAAAAACGCTCAAAAAAAATCCAGCGTATTCTTTAAGTGAATTTAAGAACTTTTTTATTCTTGGCAATTTTTTAAAAAAGTGCGTCATTTTGGTATAAACAGGCTTTGAAGTTTTTTGCAAAAATTTTGCAGTTGAGCTGCCATTTTGGATGCACAGGGGAGAAAAATCGATATTTAAACAATGCATCCTTTAAGTGTAGATATTTATTCCACAGGTTACTGAGGTTCCAGGTCCATGGCAGACCCAAAATCCCTTGAAAAATTGATTTAAAAAAAATTTTTGTCGAAAAAATCGTGTTTTTTTGTAAAAATACTGTTTTTTTGCATATGCACATTTTTTCATATGCTGAGTATTAAGATATAACCTCCAAATTGACTAAAATAAATACTTTTTTTAGAGGTATAAGCAGTCAACCTCGTCACAAGTATAAAATATCTCCATATAAACGTGCTTTTTAAAAGGTGCGTCCCCTCGCTCTCACCTCGGGGTGCTTTTTAAAAGGTAAGTCCCCTTGCCTCTCACCATTTTTTTTGTTGGTGTTAAAATGTTACTCTTTTCCACCATTTGTTTTAGAAATCTTTTTCTAAATCCTTAAGTCGTAAAAAAACCCAACTTCAGCATCATAAATGGTATGAATAGCTAGTTTTTTAAAAAACTGCATAAGAGTTAAATTGAAAAAATATTTTTTTTTTATGTTTCATTGTGATCATTCTTATATGCATGCTCGCCAGCTTAAACTTCTAATTTATGGTGGGTTCATGCAGAAATTTTTAGTAATAAGAATAAAAGTTAAACCTTCGTTTTATAATGACCCAGTTCATGCAGTAAATATAATTTTTAGTAATAATTTTAAAAATAAGGATTTACTGCATGAACTGGGTCATTATAAAACGAAGGTTTAACTTTTATTCTTATTACTATTCTTATTCTTATTACTAAAAATATCTGCATGAACCCACCTTTACTTGATAAACGTATTTATGTTTTTCAATTCCAAGATATTTTTTGAGGTTATGTCTTAATGCACTGCCTATGGAACAATTCTGATCTCAAAATCGCGTTCAGTATACAAAAAAACATATGGAATGGTATAATGCCTTTCTGCTACAAAACTTTTTGTTTTTTTATGCTGCTTTATTTTTACATGCTTTTGGGGTTATATTTCTTTGATTTACGCAAAATCCGTGATAGAGGGAAACGAACAACGGATTCTTTTTCAGCCACCAAAAATACGTATAAGACACCTACTCTTGTTTGCGTAAAAAGAGAAATAAAAAATTGTGGTCCCGTGTTATTTACTGGACTGTGATCCTAAACCAAGATTGTTCTAATTGACATTATTTATAATCAAGTAGAAAGAAAGTTTAATTAACTTTAAAATATTCCCTAGGATCTCATAATGAACTGATTTTAAATCAAACCTCCACTACTATTCCCTCCTAAATGCAACAGGTGACAAACAATGAGATATTGATTATGATACCTTGGTAACAAAGATAAACAAGTCAAATAGTCGATAGAAACGTAAAGGTTAATACACACGCCATTTTACTGACGAATCTGCACAAAAACCGCCTCAATATTCCCTCACGTTGAATTGTGCCAAAAAAAAATGGCCGAAATATCCATAATCCCGAAGAGGAGCCTGCGAGGACTGCCCAATCTGTACGACAAGACTAAAACCGAAGTGAGAGAGAGAAAGAGGAACATCTTGTACCTGATATTCAACTACCTGGTGGAAAACAGGCTCTTAACGGCCGCCGAAGCGTTGCAGAACGAGGCGCAGCTCTCCGATCAATACCAGGCCTGCGAGAACATAGACCTGGATATAATGCTGCAGGAGTACCAGAGCTACTACTACACCAAGTTCCAGAAGTACCCGAAGATCGTGAGGAGAGTGGACGAATCGGAGACGGGGACGCCCAATAGGAGCAAGAAGAAACCGAGCGCCAAGCAGAGAGCTCCGGAAGGGAAGGAGAAGTACGCCAGTCCATCGGAGAGCGAAGATTTCCAGTTCGAAATCATTCCACTGTCCGATAATCCGAAGGTAACAGAAAAGGTACCGTACGACTGTGCAAACCGGTCTAACGAATGGCAGGAAGCGGCTGAGAGGATATCGAAGGAGTTTGTACCGAACAACCTAGGGGTAACTTGGAAAGACTGCGTAGGCTTGGACACGGCGATCGAGAAACTCAAAGAAGCAACGGTTTACCCGATGCTGTACCCGGAGCTCTTCAAGAACCTACCCACGTGGAAGGGTGTGCTGCTGTACGGCCCTCCGGGTACCGGAAAGACCCTTCTGGCCAAGGCACTGGCCTCCGAGGGCTCCACGACTTTCGTGAACGTCACCAGTGGTACTTTCGTGAGCAAGTGGCGCGGTGAGTCGGAAAGGATGCTCGGCGTGCTCTTCGATCTCGCGAGACAGTCGACCCCGACGACCATCTTCATCGACGAGCTGGACGCGCTCGCCTCGGGCCGCTCACAGTGCCAACACGAGGCCTCCAGGCGGTTCAAGAGCGAGCTGCTGACCCAGATTGACGGCATCACCAGCGGGGAATCGGGCGTACTCTTGCTGGCCAGCACGAACGCGCCCTGGGACCTGGATCCGGCGCTGCTGAGGAGATTCGAGAAGAGGATACTCGTCGAGCTGCCGGACGAGGGGCGCAGGCAGGAGATCTTCAGGCACCACCTGGGGCGGTCGCACTGTCTGGACGACGAGGATTTTCGGAAAGTCGCCGTAAAGACGGAGGGCTTCTCGGGGAGCGACTTGAGGACGCTGTGCAAAGAGGTGGCGATGCGCGTCGTGAGGGAAGAGATAAGTCAAATGAACAAGCGGGGGTATAGGAGTGGCGCCCCACGGAAGGTTAACTATAAGGACGTCGAGGGGGCTCTGGAGACGATGAAACCTTGTACGACACCTTACGAGTGCGAGAAGTATCGCGAGTGGAGAGACAAGTACGGCTCTTGGTGACCTTGTGATCCCTGGTCACCTGGTTGAGTAAAAAATGTCCCTGCATTGTAATATCATCTTTACACCAATAAAGTATAAAGTACGGTTCCCTTATTATACAGTTTAACTTCAATTCCAATCAGACCACTTTAAACCTCTGTTAATTGCAGTGCAATTTCTTGCAAATACATCTGACTCGACTGGAAACAAAAAGGCAGTCATAGCCACACTTTTTCCCATATGGCCGACATATAAAACCAATTTGTGACAACTTGAGCTGTACATAAGAGAGTTATCGAGGTATATACAGCCAAATGGAATAAATTCGGTAGCTCCATTATTATGCTTTTTTTTTTTTAGAAAATTCTGAGGCATGTCAATCTCTAATTCTAAAATGACATCTTGCGACGTAAAAATGTCATCCCCAAATTCAACCCCCTTCAAGTGACAGCTACAACCCCTAAATTTTCAAATTGGAAGTAGGGGCTTGTGATACTTAATTTGAAAGGTCTTTTCATTCTCTATTCAAAACTGCTATGGTTTTAAATTTTATTGCAGAAATTAACAAGAAAAAAAAAAGTTTCTCCAGCGTAGGAAATTCGTTGCATTAAAATAAAAATAAATCATTATTAATGCAGATGTTCAGGATCCTAGACGTAAATAGAAATGTCTTCTAACGTTAGTTAACATCTGCGGGGTAATCGACCTAATTGCAAGTGTTATTCTTCTTCTTAAGTCAGCTAAATTGTCGGGTTTGGTTTTGTAGACCATACTTTTTACATATCCCCATAGGAAGAAGTCTAACGGCGTGAGGTGATCGTGCAGGCCATTCTACAGAACCACGTCTCCCTAACCAGCAATTTGGAAAGATTGTGTGGAGATATTGCCAGACATTGACTTCGTAATGTGCTGGTGCACCATTCTCCTGGCCCAGCCAGCTGGTTTCCTTCAGCTGGATACAAGTTTGCCATCGTCAGTACAGCATTATTTTGTAGCAGCGCTAAATAAGTTTCTCCATTCAAATTGCCGTCAATGAAGAAGGGACCAATGATATGATCTCCAATTATTCCTGCCCAAACATTAACTTTCTCAGGGTTTTGCGTGTGTAGTTCCCTCATCCAGTGAGGATTTTCTCTCGACCAGTAACAACACTTTTGGCGATTAATATAGCCCTGAAGTGTAAATGTAGATTCATCCGAAAATAAAACATTTTCTATTTCATTTATCTATTCTATTTCATTTTCTATTATCAAAATCGTCTTCCGTGAGCTCATTAGTTGGTACCAGTTTATATGGGTGCATCCGATTTTCTGTCAATACGTGGAGAATCGAGGAATGGCTAATATTTAATGCTGAAGATGTTTGACGACTCGACGTATGTGGATTTTCTTCAAGCATAAACATTACACCCAATTTCTGATCGTCACTGAGTTTATTGGGAGAATTTGTCTTTAGCTGCCGTACATGTCCACGTTCCCGAAACTGCTTCTCTATTTTACTTACGGTACCTTGAGATATCGGCGGCAACTCCGGATATTTTTCTTGAAATAGGCGAATAACTTCGGCCTGCGTTCGTGTTCTGTCTTCATAACCAATCATCTGCAGAATCGTTATCTTATGCATTTCTGTTAGGTAAACCATCTCTTTGAATTGCAACACGAAAACTAAAGCAAAAAATTTAACACCGATAACTGTTAACTACTGTTACAATGACAAGCACGTTTCTAGGTAATTTCACTAAAGCTGATATTGCCAACTTCTTAAATTTCAGGTTTGTTTTGTTTGCTGCTTGCTCGTTTGTGTCGGTCAATTGTGAAGCAAAAAATTGTACGTATTTATTAGGAAATTTTTATCTAATAGTAGGGAATGTCGGCAATTATAGACATTTATTTTTTTGTTATTATTAACATTTCAGAACTTAAAATTGACAAATTGTGTTATTTATAACACACACATATTTTAATGTAACGAATTTCCTACGCTGGAAAAACTTCTTTTTTTTCTTGTTAATTTCTGCAATAAAATTTAAAACCATAGCAGTTTTGAATAGAGAATGAAAAGACCTTTCAAATAAAGTATCACAAGCCCCTATTTCCAATTTGAAAATTTAGGGGTTGTAGCTGTCACCTGAAGGGGTTGAATTTAGGGATGACATTTTTACGTCGCAAGATGTCATTTTAGAATTAGAAATTGACGTGTCTCAGGATTTTCTAAAAATATGCATAATAATGGCGCTACTGAATTTATTCCATTTGGCTGTTCCACACTGTATATGTACGTTACACTCTCCACTGTGTTAGCTGAAATGGTTTAATTCAATAATTCAGTAAGTCACGCATGCGAAATCCTAGTGAACAGTATTGGTGAATTTGGTGATTTATTCTATGATAGAGCAACAGTATATTTGTAAAGTATTGAGCAAATTCGACTGTAGATGTCATGTGCAGTCTGCGCAATGTCAAAATAAGAAACAAGGCGTACTCTAGACTCAATTTCTGTATTCTAAATGTTGATAGTTACTTTCAATCAATTTAATCTCTTGCGCACTCACCGTGAAAACCTGCAGTAGCAGGCAGGTACCCCCTGTTCTCCCCATACTCGGACACCTCGAGGAGCCTGCCTGGCTCCAACCTCATGCACCACTCGCCCAGGCACAGCAGCAGCGTAGTGCCTAGCGCCTTGTCGTTCTCGCACGCCGTGGAGCCCAGGGGGGCGTGGAGAAAGAGGGCGGAGCACAGGGTGTGTATCACAGCGTTGCCAAGCCTGGGGTACTGCTTCCAGAGGAGGGGCGCATGGTCACACAGCAGGAACAGAATGTTGCTGGCCAGCTGAGCGATTATCTTGTTGTTGAACTGGAAATGTTACGTAAAAAAAAAGTTGTATCAAACCTTGAATTTGTTATCATTCTTTTAGTTTTATTAAACTCAATAGTTCTTTTGTTTAGATTCTCCATGATTAGGTCGTTATATTTGATTATCTAATGGTTCTTTAGTGTAGATTAATTGTTAATTTTTCTCTGTAACTATAAGAAGTATCATACAGGGTTTGTCCGGAAAGTAATGTCAGTGAGCTTTGAAAAATGGTTTTTATTGATTCTATGTGTACAAATCTTTAGAAACTTTCAAAATAAATTCCTCCTGCATCCACACATCGGTTCCAGCGGGTCTTCCACGCATCAAAAGCCGCACGGTAGTCGTTTTCTGGAATCGCCTTTAAAGCGTCGGTGCAAGCATTCTGAATGTTTTTCACCGACCCAAAATGCTGTCCTTTCATTGGGGTTTTGAGGCGCGGAAACAGAAAAAAGTCTGGGGGGGGGGGGGGGCACATCGGGGCTGTAGGGAGGCTGAGAAACAACGGTGATGCCTGCCTTGACGAGGTAATCGGCCACGAGGAAGCAGGTGTGCGAAGGCGCATTGTCGTGGTGAAGCTACCAGGATTTTGAGACGTCTCGGCGGATGCGATTCACCCTGCGTTTCAGCCGCTTCAGCACCTCGACGTAAAATTTTCCGGTTACGGTTGTCCCCTGCGGAACAAACTCATCATGGACCAATCCCCGGCAATCAAAAAGACAATCAGCATTGTCTTGATCTTTGACCTGGACATCCTGGCCTTCTTGAGGCGAGCCGAGTTCGACGTGTGCCATTCCGCACTTTGCCTCTTCGTCTCCGGATCGTATTCAAAGACCCAACTTTCGTCCCCGGTAATGACGTCATCAAGCGGGGTTGTCTTCGCAGGTGTCCAAAAGTTCTTGGCAGGTTTCGACGCACCTCGCTTTTTGATCGTCCGTTAGCACTTTTGGCACGAGCTTCGCGCACACCTTCCTCATTCCTAAAGACTCCGACACAATTTCGTGAACAATGGTTTTCGTAATGTCTAATGTTTCGGAAATTAAACGGACACTTAGACGACGGTCAGTGTTCAACAAGTCACGCACACGTTTCACATTGTCGTCGGAACTGGGGGTTGATGGCCGTCCAGCGCGGTTCTCGTCGTTGACATCTTCCCGACCTTCTGCGAAGGCCTTGTGCCACTGGAAAATTTGCCTATCCGAAAGACAATCGACGCCGAAAGCCTTCTTCAACATTGGAATGGTTTCCGCAGCACTCTTCTCCAGTTTCACACAAAACTTGATCGCGCTCAAGCGAATGTTGCATTTTTTCTTGCACGGAGTCACTGTAACGACTCTCAAAGAACGAGTGATGTGACCGCTACAACGACCGGTAGCCAACTGACGCTTGTTGGATCTTGTTGCCAGATCCCCCCACCACAATCCCAGCACGTAAAGCGCGGGCTGGCGCGTACAGTCTCGGGAAAAAAATTCACTGACATTACTTTCCGGACAAACCCTGTAGTTTCACAAAATCTGTCACGACAAGCATGAATTTGATTTACAATCTTTGTGTGAGCGATTGCAAGGTTAGGAAACTGTTCACGGAACTCCTCTATGTGCCGATTAATTGAATAAACGCTTTAGGTTAGAAAACGAACGTTTTCTGATTAATTCTGAGTATATTAGATGAATCATCGGCATACATTCCGTTTTCAATTTTTATTTTTAGAACACGACTTTATGTTACGAATTTGATAACTACAAAAAAAAAATCAGAGAGACCAAGGACTTACCTTGAGTGCCAATAGTAATACGCTGACTGCGTCCGGTACCTTAGAATGGAAGGTGTGATCATTCAACTCGCGATAGACGAACACCCCGAGTGCGGAGAGGGCTATGCACCTCGCTTTACCCTTGGGTTCTCGCCTTCCCGCCCTCAGCAAGATGCTGACGACATGTTCCTAAAAAATACTCGATAAACAACCTCAAATATTACCTCAGAAGTACCAGTACTAAAAAAAAATCATTACGAGGCATGTAAAAACTCTCCAAGATCATATTAAGGTAGAGTTAGGTCAGATTTCGAAAATTTAGGACAGATCAAGTCGTTCGGCTGTCAGTTTAAAATAAATTACTGCTGCAAGAGTGCTTAGCACGGTTGAACAAGTGAACATCGTCGCTGCTAGAACAGATGGTGTTGTTGTAAGACCCACCTTGATGTCGGGACACGTCATGACCCTGATGTCCCCCTCCGGCTGCAGAACGGAAAAGGAGCTCAGGTCGTCTGGCAGACACAGCAGGTTTGCCAGGATGGAGACGGCTTCCGTTCTGGGACTGTTCTCGAGATTCTCAACGCTGTTCAATATGGTGTTGCAGGCATGCACGAGGTCCAATAGGAGGAGAGACGAGCCGGGCAGCTGGAGCGACAGGAACCTGGGTCCGAGGTACTTTAGGCAGGTGTTTAAGACAGGTTTCGAGGTCCCAGTCAGCGCTGCCAGCAAAAGAATGTTCGAATAGTGACTGGATATGAAGAAATAAGAGGGTTTTTTAACCTTTATGCAAGGTTCGATTTTTGTGGACAAACTCAGCGAATACTTTCGTTGCTGACTTTACAGACATATAACTAGAACTGCGACTCACCCGAATGCAGGAACCTGTAGAACTGCGGCAGGTACGTCCTGTGTCGCGCGTCGCAGTTCACCGTGATTGTGCACAGCAGTCGCAGCGCGTTCAGCTTGCCCGCCTCGAAGGTGTCGGGCAGCATCAGCGCGCCGAAGCACCACGGCAGCACGAGCGTGAGCGGCGGCACCAGCTCGGGCGCCTGCGGCGTGCTCGCGTTGTCCGTCGACACGCCCTGGTTGCGCTGGATCCGGATGAGGGTCTCCGACAGCCGCACCAGGTACTCGAAGGCCTGCGCGTGCAGCTGGGGCTCCGCTACGCGGTTGACGTCGCCGAGGGCGCCTAGCATGCGGCGCCAGAGGATGACGGCGACGTCGGGCAGCCAGCCGCGCACCGCGCCCCCGCACACCACGCCCCGGCTCTCGCCGGAGGGCTCCGGGCCGCCGTGCTGCCCCTCAGAGGCGAGCATGTCCAGCTGGATGGGCGAGTCCTTGATGGAGTTGCTCTCGAGGCCGCTGGAGGGCGCCGGGCTCGGCGAGCGCGTCCTGTCCGACGACTCGGCGTCGGGGGACGGGAGCGCGTCCAGGGATTTGGACCGCCTGTGCTTCGACTGAAAAGCGAGGAAGATAAAATTGCAATACGTTCGACTAAACTTAAACTCAAAGTAGTTCAAACGTATTGGAAGATAAAACAAAAAAATATTAAATATGTAACGTTTTATTTATTTCGGGTTCGTGAGGTGTGAAAAATTAAACTCGCACTTTTAAACTAACTCTATTTATTTAATTACTACAACTACTGACTAACACTATTTAACTATACTAATTTATTTTTATACAATTTATATTAGAGCGTTGCACGGAACGCCGCGCCGATTTTCAAAATAGGAACTGAACTGTCCCGCGTCGAAACCCCGCGTTATATCTCCTTGCGGAGATATCTCGAAACTTCCGGGCCGATTCCCGAACCATCGGGCAAAAGCCGCGATCTTTCGACGCGGGCGCTGCCCGCGTACGTCATCGACGTTCAGTTGGCTGGATCATCGAAGCAGGCAGGGGCGGACTGGCCCAGCGTTCAGTAACAAATATATAAATAAAATATGTATATCTACACCAAAAAAAGGAACAAAAAAAACTTCCTAAATTTTTTGGTGATTTTCGAAAGGCTGTATCTCAGTGAAAAATGGTCGTAGCTATGTACAGGGTGAGTCAAACTTAACGCGACAAACGAAAGGTACGGATAGGGCATGTTATTCTAAGCAAAAAAGTTCTAATAAACATGTGTCCGGAAATGCTTCCTAAGAGCGCTACGGACGTTCAAAGATGGCAGGCCCAAATTGATTTTCTTGCCTTTTATTTCAAAAACTGCTTAAAATAATTGGTTTAACGTAACAAAACAAACTAAAATCTTACAAAAACTGCTCGAAATGTCCACCATCATTTTCAATGCAAAGTTGACATCTGCGAATTGATTAATTCACTCCGCTGCCTTATTAATTAAAAAGAGAAGCAGGCCTTGATAACAATTGAAAGTGTTTGTTTGACAGCCTTGTTTGACGTGTCGATTGAATTCAATTTGTCACTAATTTTAAGCTAGTTTATGAGTAAATTGCGGAAACATGCCAAATACCTACACTACAAGTGAATATGCGGATATTGTGTTTGTTTACGGGTACTGTGATGGTAATGCGCGCGCTGCTGTGAATGAGTACGCCCGAAGATTTCCAATGAGAAGAGTGCCCGACAAAGCGGTATTTACTAGAACATTTCAACGATTAAGAGAAACTGGGACAACTTCTTCGAAATCGCGAGCAGACGGTATTTTTGCACCCCTTCATAATAATCGAAGAACAGAAAATATCCTAGAACACTTCGATCAAATACCTTCAAGTAGCACGAGGAGATGTTCTTTGCAATTAGGCTATTCCCAGAGCATTGTGAACCGAACTCTGAAAGCAGATGGTCGCCACCCCTATCATTTGCAGAAAGTTCAGAATTTGCTTCCTGAAGACCTACCTCGAAGAAGAGAATTTTCAGAGTGGTTCTTGGAACAAATAACAAACGATGCTTCTTACTATCGGAAGGTGATTTGGACGGACGAGGCAACTTTTACCCGTAGTGGTATCTTTAACCAACATAATGCGCATATTTGGCCCCATGAAAACCCGCATGCTGTAAAAGAACAACATTTTCAACATGAATTTTCGTGCAACGTTTGGATGGGGTTATGCGACGATACACTCATTGGTCCATATTTCTTGCCTCCAAGACTAAATGGTCCGGCCTTTCTTCATTTCCTGGAAAATGAATTTGAAGCAATATTAGATGACATGCCTCTAATTGATAGAGCAAACAGGTGGTTCCAGTTAGACGGTTGCCCAGCCCATTACACTCTACTAGTGCGGCAATGGCTTCACAACCATTTTTCAGGAAGATGGATTGGTCGCGGTCGAGACTGTCCCCGTCCTTGGCCTCCGCGTTCCCCGGACTTAACCACTATGGATTTTTATGTTTGGGGCAGAATGAAGAGCAAAGTTTATGCTGAGCCCGTCAACGACGAAGCTAGTCTCCGAGCGAGGATCTTGCAAGCTGCCCAAGAAATACCACTAGCGGAGTGTCATGCAGCCGCGCAATCAGTCATTCGCAGATGTCAACTTTGCATTGAAAATGACGGTGGACATTTCGAGCAGTTTTTGAAATAAAAGGCAAGAAAATCAATTTGGGCCTGCCATCTTTGAACGTCCGTAGCGCTCTTAGGAAGCATTTCCGGACACATGTTTATTAGAACTTTTTTGCTTAGAATAACATGCCCTATCCGTACCTTTCGTTTGTCGCGTTAAGTTTGACTCACCCTGTAGATTAAAAAAAAAACATTTTGAAGTTTCTAGTTTTGAGATCTTTCGGCAAAAAAATTTTTGAGCTAAGGTTATCACGCACGTTTTTTTTTGGTATACGGAATTTTTTTTAATTAAACCAATGCACGGGCAGGATAGCTTGTTTATTCAGCTTCAATCTGTTTTTTTTTTTTTAATATACTCTATGTCGCTTTGTCACTGTGATATCTGATTTTTAATGAAAAAGGATCCTTTTGTCTTTGATCATCGATATCTCGGCAACCAATTATCGCACAGAGAATGTAAGGGCAGTTTCAAAAGCTGGAATAAACGTACTACAAGATCCTTTTACGATTTTTTGAAAAACAGTTTTTTTTCACCCTCAACATTGATTTAAAGGAAAGAGAAAAAAGTGAATATTTTCGAGATTTTAGTAAATCTACCACGTAGTCACATATATTGATGGGGAGACTAATATTTCCAGGTTTCATTATAGTTTAATGTACCCCCAATAGCCCTGATAATTTTTAAATAGATCCATCAAACTGTTTTCTCGGACCGATTGATAAAATTTTATATGTGTTAAAGGAACAAGTGTATTGTTTCTGAACAGTGAGTAATCTTCATCAAAATGAAAAAACAATTTTTTTTCAATACTGCATTAGTGACTTGTTCAATTCGAAATTCTCGATACTTGGCTCAACTTTGAGGGGCGTATAGAAAGAAACACCTCGTATATTTTTTGATCAAATTTCACATATGGGTCTTGAAGAGTTCTGATTGACGCTATGGATTCGGATTTTAAATAAAAAAAATCGCTAAATGGTTATATTGAATTTCTGGGGTATAAAAAAAAATCTTAGTAGGCCATGCAAATGAATTAAAAAACCGACGGTAGGGTCAGAGGAAGCAGTTTTCAATGCCTTTTAAATTAAAAAAAAAAGTTTAATCAACCTCTTGAAAAATGAGGATTTTACAGATTTGAACATAAATAAAAGTACACACCCTGTATAATGCGCGTGAATAACAGAACTATAACATGAAATCAAATATATGACTTAATGATGAATCCGGTTTACTTACCCTTATGCAACCATCTAGCATTAAGCTGTACTTTCTGTGTTTATGCATTTTTTTTTTCAATAATAAAACGATAAATACACCATTCTGAACTCGTCTCCGGATTGATATCAATTTATAATGCTATATTTAAATACAAAATTACAAATATTCAAATTTGATTGGCACATTTCCAGGGGTCAGGATAAATACAGTCAACAAACTAAATTTAATTTCCGAAGATTATTTTAATAAAAAAAAATAAATAAACAACGGTTATTTTAACAGCGTCAATGCAATTTTTTTAAACCAGATTGATTGAGGTTTGATCCAAGATGTAGCTACATTCAATTTAAATGGTATTGTTAATCGATAGTCGTTACTCATCATAAGTCAGAACCCTCGTTGATTCCAAGAGGCGCATACCCAAAATCAGAGGGCAGGCATTGTTGGAGAACGTATTGTTGGACCTTTCTTCATACCATAGATGGAAAACTAAATCCTGAGAAATAATCTGTGAGGGTATTTAAAATGTAAAGTTTATGTCAATCGACCAGATTACGTTGAAACAGAAAGTTGCAAATGAAATTCCTTAAGACTTCCTAGTAGATGTTATCGAAAAATTTTGGGACCAGCTCAGGCATTGCTTAGCGGAAAATGGAGGTCACTTTCGACTAGTGGCGGCTCGTCAGGGAAGGCAGTGTATGCAAATAATAGTTCCGTGTTTTGGAAATTTTCGTTGGAAAGTGCCATTAATTATTATTAAAAATAAAATTTGTTTGCCACTTCCCGAAAAAAAGTCACGAGCCGCCACTGCTTTCAACGCCTCATTCGCTAACTGTTGTTTTATCGTTTCATTTTTAAAAAATAAATAGTTAAGTAAGCAATTACATTCTTTTACAAAAATTAATTTTGAACATGTTTTTTGTGAAAATTTCTTTATTTAACCATATCAAATTTTTTGTGTGCAGTAAAGAGAAAAGGCTGCTCTTTCAGATATAGAGAAAACCTACGGGTTATTTGAAAAAAAAAAAAAAATTTGGTCTCCATAACAACCAAACTCGAAAAGACAAGCCCTTTTTTTTTCATATACAAGGTTATTAAAAAGTTACAAACATTATGCTCGACTTTTTTTTTGCCACACTGTACGTACCCATCTTTGAGGTTAAAATGCACACCTTTGAGCATAATCTCGGACGAAACTGTTTTAGTCTCGTAATTTTAGCAACGTATACCATACTTTGAGACATTTCGTATACCAAGCCCATGGAGCACATTATTCCGTAACCGTGACGCCTCCGCAAAAAAAAAAAAAGAGAGAGATAGTGCGACTTACGTTCTGATGCCTCACGTACGTAGCTCGCCTTTTAAGCGTCAAATTCGTCTCGCTGTAGCTCCTGGGCAGGCCAAGCCTCGCCCTTTTTGATGGCGCGTGCCCGTCGGGCAGGCTCGAGTCCTGCCGGCTGACCGCTGGGTGACCTGCCTCGCTCACTCCACTGGGGGCGCTGTTCTCTGGCCTGCTCACCCCTCTCCTTCCCCTCTTCGACTTGTGTTCGTTGAGGCGGTCCAGCGGCAGGTCGGTGAGGTCCAGGTCGTAGACGTGGCGCGCCAGCACCCTGGTGAGCGTCTCCATCGTTTTCTGAAACCGCAAACACTCTACTGAGTCGAGATTCGCTTCGGGGATCCTTGTCTTACCGCCCACTCCTTCAGCAGCTCCTCCCAGCTGGTGAGCGATGTGAGTACGTGGAGGAACCTGTCCCACAGCTCCCTGGAGATCATCACGTTCAGGTTGGCCTTGATCCAGGTGACGATCAACGTCTGGAAGATGGCGGGCGCCAGCTTGCCGCCCAGCGTGGAGGCCTTCTTCTTCGGCGGCGTCTCGCCCAGCACCAGCGACGTGATCTGGAGGAGCACCAGCAGCAGCTGTTCCCTGAAATGTCAAAGATGAGGCCGCCATATCACCGAGGCGAGAGGGAGACCTCGTTCTTCGTCGTACTGTCGCGTTACAAGGTATAGTTACAACACGGGGCCAGACATATTGTATTTATCATCTAACGCATCTATAATTCTTTTTCAATTTCATTACGAGTCCTTTTTAAAAAATTGGCCCAATTAATCTTCTTTTCGATATGGCCGCTCCCACACCAACTTTCTGAGAATGCAGATGCTTCTCTATAAAGAAATGTGGATTTTCAGAGCTCCACAATCTCATTTGTCGAGAAATAATATAGCCGGAGAGGTAAAACCATGACTTTTCAGTATGAAAGGTCTTTTCAACCATGTTATCATTATGCGAATTACCCATAAACTACTCTGAAAATTGCATTCGCTGCAGATGATCGGTGGGTAACAACTCTTGGACTGAGCTTAGACGATAAGCGAGTATAAGCAGGTCACATTTCAGAATTTCATTGCAGGTAAAAGTCGAACACGTTTTTGTGGGTGTTCATTAACAATTTGCCTCGCTTTCTCGACTTTAGATGCTAACTTTAACTCTCCCACTGCCTTCCTTCCTATTCACACTTCGTATTTCTCTAAACAAAGTCGCAGATCTAGTCAAAACTTGACGAAACTGGTCCATATACACGACTGTATAGAAATCCCCACAGCACTCTAACGGCAAAACCAGATGAAGCGAGAAAGATTCCTCATTGTTCCATTTGCACGTCAAAAGCCACAGATCCGGATTTCAATCTCATCACACCTCTTTTCCTCTATTAGATTTGCTTATGGTGGAGAATGAGACGTCTTTCTTGCTTCATTTGAGTTTCCCCAACTTCAGAAAGGACATTTGGCAGTCGCCGATCTCGTCGGACATAAGAAATACGTCTGGTCCCATTCAAATCCGCTAGAGGGCGATTCCAAGGAGACAACATCACGCTGAAAGGAAAACTAGCATTTTTGCACCTACCAAGTGTTGTTGTCCATCCTGGTGTTCATCACCATGTACCGGTAGATGTTCAACACCCTCTTGCAGGTGTCGGTCTGTTCCTCGAGCATCCTGGGAATGTGCGAGTTGATCTCCAACAGGAACACGTTGGCGGCGTGCGTCATGAACAGCTGGAACAGGTTCTACGGAAACAGGTTCTAAATTACGGATTCCAAGAGCCTTCCGCCTCTCACCTGCATGCCGGCCCTCACCAGCAGGTTCTCCTTGTGGATGGCGCCCAGATACGAGTCGTTCCTCAGCCTGCCCGGTCTGCTCTCCGGGGCTAGCTCTTCCCCGCCCCGGGAGACGTCTTCCGGCGGCTCCAGAGCGTACGGAGGCAGTTCGTTAGCGTTGCTCTGGATCAGGTCCTTGTAGACGGCTATGATCTTCCTGATGGCGACGACGTGCGTGAAGTTGAGGAGGAAGGCCTGCCGGTACAGCTCGTGGACGAAGTCGACGTTGTCCCTGGTGCCGCACAGCACGTCGCGGACTATCTGGGTGGCGAGCTCCTCGTCGCTGGTCGTCTTGTTGGTTTGCAGGGAGATGGCTGCGGGAGAAATGTTAGAGGAGGATCAACATGCGAAACTCTCGACTAGTCTTCCGAGAATTTCCCTACTAAAATGACTTACTCGGAGTCTAGGCTGGGATGCGACGAGTCGTGCTGGACATCCTCCTCGTGGCCGAACTGCGACTGCGGATACGGCGAGTGGGTGCCCTGCATAGAGGGAGGACCGCCGTCCGAAATCCGCTTCGCCTGATGCATGTAACTGGTCACCCACATTATCAGGGTCACCCGGCAGTGTACGAACTCCGTTTCGGTCTCTAGTCGCCTCAGGCTGGGCAACTCTAACAGAAAGATGGATGACTGATAGTTGTATAAAAAGCGCCCGCAACAAGAAACGACACGCCCTCACAAATTTTCATAAACCACTTGGCTTTGCATACATGGAGCCTTGGTAAGAGCCACGACTAAACCGAAGAATAAATAGGGGCTGTCTTTGTCAGCGTAGCGCCAAAAAAAAGAGAAACGCGGGTGGGCGTTTTATCAGGTGTACGCAAAGCCGGCACGTAATTATTGGGGACCGGAAAGTGTGCTCCAACGCAGAGTAGAATTCGTAATCTGCCACGTCATTGACGGAAGGACATGAGAGACCAAAAAGACAGGAATAAAAATACGACAGCGACAAAATCAAAAACGTCACAATTAATTGCAATCGACCGAACGCCAAATTCCTGGACTAAAAACCAGCCATATAAATATTTTTTACCAAAATTTCATCGATGTTTCGCTAAGTTTCATCAAATTATTCACCAATTAATTAATTGAAAATGTTCAACGACCGCGACAAAATTGAATTGTCGCTTTTGATTTTGTCGCGGTCGTTGAAAATTTTTTATTAATTAACTAGTGAGAAATTTGATGAAACTTAGCGAAACATCGATGCAACTTTGGTAAAACAGATTTACATGGCTGGTTTCACATGATTATTCCAGATACAGATTTACATGGTTAAGCCAGGAACTTGCCGTTTAGTCGATTGCAATTAGTTGTAACGTTTTTTATTTTGTCGCAGTCGTTGAACATTTTTAATTAATGAATTAGTGAACAATTTGATGAAATTTAGCCAAACATCGATGCAACTTTGGTAAGAAAGCTTCAATTGACTGGTTTTTTGTCCAGGAATTTGCCGTTCAGTCGATTACAATTAGTTGTGACGTTTTTGATTTTGTCACAGTCGTTGAACATTTTTTATTAATGAATTAGTGAATTCACTGTTTGATGAAACTTAGCGAAACATCGATGCAACTTTGGTAAAAAAGATTTACATGACTGGTTTTTAGTCCAGGAATTTGCCGTTCCGTCGATTACAATTAGTTGTGACGAATTATTCGATGAAACAGCGGATTTTACACTGAGTAAGTTTTTTTTTAAATTTTTGTTTATAAATAGACTATTTCAGTATGAGTTTACACAACCAATTAGTGACAAAATCAACTAACAAATTTCACGTATGACGTTTTGAAAACAAACAATTTTTACTAATGTGTTTCGCTATCTTTATATGAAGTTAGCGAAGCACCTATTTTTTTTTAAAATCAATATTACATTTTCTCATTAACACAACTAATTAACGACAAAATCAACGTACAATTTCCATGTATCAATTGTTGGAAACTGGAATAATCCAAGTGATTATATGATATACGAAAGTGATGCTAGATCTGAAGAAGCTGTATGTATTTAGTCATATTTCAGTGATCAAAGCTGTGACGTCACAAATGACTATCTAGTACTACAATATCAGTTTCTAAATTTTGGGGTTTTTTTTTCCATAAACAGCTCTGTTTTAATAACAGTGACTAAAAACGTTAAAACACCGCTGACCTACCTAAGTTAGGCTTGTACAGTGACGTTTCGTGGCAGAAGCCCGGGCAAATCTTAGGCAGGTAGTAAACCTTGAACTTCTCCAGTAAAAAATTGAAGCATCGGTGGTGATAGGCCCCCTTATCCTGCCACTCCAGCTTCACCACCGTGTGCACCATGTACTCCAGCAGCGTCTCCAGGTAGAACTTGCTCGGGTGATCCGGAGGCTTCTCGCCACTCGAAGGCGGCAGCACAGGCAACAGCTCCGGCCCGGTGACCGGATTCTGGGCGCTGGTGTCGTGGAACACGCTGCCGGCGGCCTGAGACGTCTGCACCGCCTTGCTCTGGAACCCCGGCACCAGTGCGGCGAACATATCGTGCACGTAGTCCGGAGCGTTCTCGTTCAGCGCCTGGTACCACATGAGGAAGTACCGGACGCCCTGCCGCCGCAGCTTCACGGTGTTGCCGGGGTGCAGGAGTTTGGCCAGGAGCCTGCCCAGCGAGTGTAGTTGCCATCTGCGGTGGATGAGCTCGGGAAGGAGGCACAGCACGTGGTCCAGGATCCACAGGGTGCACTCGAGCTCTTCCTTGTGGGCCTTGTGCACTGCAACGGTTCCAGAGGTGTGATTTGCGAGTTTTTTGGGGGTGAGGGGGAGGAACTTACCCAGGTGAAAGGAGAGCTCTGATACCGAGTGAAACATACAGAGAGAATTAGTCAAGGGGTATTTACAATAGAAGGTAGAACGGACAGTGTACAAATTCGGGAGGAAATTATGATGACAAGTATGGTCAACGCAAACGTAGACAAGAAAAACCCACTGTCAGACCATATTTATTGATTTGGGTCACTCTTATGTCTAGAATTATTTGATTTTCAGTGCCAACAAAATGAGCATTTTTTTTTGAGTACAGCAAGATTAATAGTTTTTTTTTTTCTATTAGGTTACCAATAATTTCAATATACGTACTAGCCAAAAAGTCGGGGGAGGGGACTTTTGGCTGGCACTGTATAATCCACTTCTTTGTTCGGGAAAGAGTGACCCCAAAAAAACGAACTTCTTTAGCCTGTTTTTCAAACACCTGTAACTTTACCTGGAATTGATGAAATTCAACTGATAAATGCTCAAAATTTTCGTCTCATCATAAGCTAGTGCGAAAAAGAAGATTTATTGCTCCAGACTCTGTGCGTCCCCTTAAATGAAGGGTTAACTAACCCTCCATTTTTCCATTACGCACATGCGAGAAAAGCATAATTGCTACCGGCCCAATAAAAAAAAGGCTGTTTTACTACATACAATATATGGTTTCCGAAGTATTTTTACCTCCTGAACACGAATCCGTGGTCAGGTTAGGCCCATCGCCTTTCAGTCTTCAGTAATGGTAAAATGCAGGGTTAGTAAACCCTTCATTTAAGGGGATGCACAGGGTCTGGAGCAATAAATCTTCTTTTTCATACTAGGTTATGATGAGACGAAAATTTTGAGCATTTATATGTTGCATTTCATTAATTCCAGGTAAAGTTACAAGTGTTTGAAAAACAGGCTAATTTTGAGGTCACTCTTTTCTCTTTCAAACTAAACACATATGGAATTGAAAATATTTATTTGATAAAAAGGTAAAAATATGGGTTTTTTATTACTGTTTTTTTTTTAATTTTTTTGAGTTGTACAATCGAAATTTCCCCACAGATACCACAATACCAAACTAAATACAGTACCACAATGTGTAAAAGCTTGAATGGCAGGTAAGTAACGTTCGTAAAATAAACTAACAAAAACTGTGCCGGTGAAAGATCTCGTATTAATGGAGTTTCCACGAAAAATTAAAAAGTTCTTTCTAATTTTCTTGGTTCTTGCCATTCGTGTTTTGTGATAGTGTATTTAGTTTTCCCCATAAAAATTAGTTACTGAGAAATTTGTGCATAAAGACGAGTATTCTTAATGTGAAACAAGTTACATACATATATATACACATATTATGATATTTTTTCTTAGCCAGTTATTAACTATAACGGAGAATATAGTATTACACATCCATTAAAACATATACATGTTTTCACACAACAAAATATCACATGACGATACTTTTCTGAAATATCAAATTGTACCATTCGGCCAGATACGTACTCTAATATGGTTACACAATACTGGTATTATAGTACACAATAGTGACACATCTTGAAAATTAGAATTTGTCAAGAAACGCATTTGAAAGTTATTACAATCTTTCACTGAGCAGTATAGTGAGTTTTTTTTTAAATATTATTGTTGTGATTTTTTTTTATTATCATTTGAAACTCCACTGTGACACTTTTTCAAATAAAAGTCCATCATATTTTAAGTCTGTACCAAGTAATAACTTGGTTTTGTTAATTTTTGAGATGTGTCACGATTCTTCCAGATAAGCGATATGTAAAGGGGGGATTTAATACAAGTAGTACAAAATACTAAGCGATACTTTGTACAATATAAAAAGCGATGCACCGTAGTGGTTTTGTGACTGGGGGGGAAATTTTTATCTGGGGGGGAAAAAACGTATTTTCAGAACAGTCCAAGTGTTATAGTTGTCAGACTTCCATTTGCGAAATGCCAAAACAGTTGAACAGTCGTTTAAATACATACAATTTCGTTTAAAATACATGCATTTTTAAAATCATTTATCTTTTTAATGTTCAAAAAATAAGTCATTTAACGATAAACAAACACTGAACTAAATAATTTTATAACAATCTGGCATCAATGCGCTCTAAAACTTAAACAGCGTGTTTGATGACATGCATCGGTTTTTATTTTGTATGAAACAAACTGAATTTTTGAATTCGATACAATTTGAGTATTGCTTTTTTTTTGCTAAATTATGTTCTAAGGGTTCCAATTGTAAATAACTACTAAATACAAAAAGTACAATTCAAAAACTGTAACTATATGAACACAACCCTTATAATGGTGGGTTCATGCAGAAATTTTTAGTAATAAGAATAAGAATAGTAATAAGAATAAAAGTTAAACCTTCGTTTTATAATGACCCAGTTCATGCAGTAAATCCTTATTTTTAAAATTATTACTAAAAATTATATTTACTGCATGAACTGGGTCATTATAAAACGAAGGTTTAACTTTTATTCTTATTACTATTCTTATTCTTATTACTAAACATTTCTGCATGAAGCCACCATAATACATAACATAAGCATTAAAACAATTACAGTAATCTTTGAGGGACTAATTAAGATCATCATTATAAATCAATACGATTTATACTCTATTTTGGTATTAGATTTTCCATTAAATTTGAATGTGTTAAAAGGAAATAATTTTACTCATTCTTTCACAAACGTTGATAGTTTGTACTATAGTGCAAACTAGTCATAGTACCTGACGACTAGACTTTTTTGTATTCACCTGCAGCTTCCACTTTTTTATTGCAAAGATAACATTTTAATAAACAATGAGCTACCTGTATGACTCATGTTAATATTTACCTACCTATCCTGATACACCTATCAGGAAACACAAGAAAAAGTTAAGCTGATTAAAAATAAAAAGTCTAACTAATACTTTGTTAACTCACACAAATAAATTATGTACATGGTTAAGACGTTTTGCCAAATCTACGATACGACATACCTCTCTGTCGAAGGTTGGCCTCGGTCTGTACGAAACTGTCGTATAGGACGTGATAAATATGGCTGAAGTTCGCCTCGAACAGCCCTTTTTGCCTCCGCGACGTCGACGTTATCTGCAATTAGAAGCGAAACCCACCTCAGCCGTCGACACTAATATAACCTCATACGAGAAGAGCCCGATTTTGGGCAACTATCATAGGCGTGCAATTTCTCGTGTTAACAACGTACCCAATATAATTTTCAGGTGTTTTATCCTGGTGGCCACGTCCTTTTTCGGGTCCTGAAGCTTGGCCGTCGACTTCTTCACGTCGACAAGATTTCTCTTGGTGAACATTTTCGGGGGCGCGCGCCGTCCGGAAGAATCACATCACACGCGTCCGTCTCTACGCCGCCGATTTCCGAAAAACGATTTTCGAGGGACGTATGCTCATCTTTTCGCCGTTTTTGTCACATTTTTTCTTCGGGAGAATTTTCAATGTTGACGTACACTAAACATCGAAAAATGTTGGCCGCCAAGCGGAGACGGACCGAACTAGGAATGTAAATATTGGAGGGGCGGAAGATTCGAATATGATTCGAATCTGCCAGAAAAAACTTGATTTCTTTAAACCAGCGATTCCTAAAAGGTGGTCCGCGGAACCCTGGGGTAAGATACTACACTCGAACCCCTCTTAATTCACCAAATCCGTGCATCATCACCTCGCTTAAGTAGCGAAATTTAGTCTCACTTAAGTCGCGATCATAACGTCAACTTTTTCGTGTTTTAGCTGCAAAAAGAAATATTTAGAGATATACCACATCACGGTATAACGAAAAATGAGCCAACTGAACAAAAAAATAAACGTAAGTATACCCAGTCGTGCGTGACAAAGTTCTATTTTCCACTTGAATGAATATTTTAAAGGTTAAATATTTTTAAAAGACACCTAACTTATTTTAAAGAATGGTGAAACAATGGTAATCGATGTTGCTGCGTTTATAGTTATGAGTTGTGCTTATATGCAGTTAAAAAAAAAGGGCTACAAGAAGAAAAAGAAGGTGTATATGTCAGTTTGATTTGTATATGTCATCTGAACCTGCTTCACTTTATGTAGATTCCTTAACCTTATTCTGACAAACCCTAAACTTCTATTACTATTCTTTTCCAAGCATCATAGACAAGATTTCTCTTTTTATTGTCATCTTGCCCTGCATTCCATGCTATTGATTCATTTTCATAGAAATCCAAAAATTTCAGTAGATTTTCATTACTAGAGCTAGGCGTTATGGTCGGCAACGCGCCACCGTTCTCAAGATATCTGAAAAATATCTTCACCTTTGATTATTTTTATTGAAAAATAATGTCTTTACTTCTGATTGGATTAATCTCTGTGATGAATTTTTCAAATAACTCGAGAACGATGATTCGTTTCCAACCTTTGCGCTGGGCTCTATTCATTACTCCACTCCACTTTTACAAACAAAATAAACTAAATTCGATCACAAATACAAAAATACAAATACACAAATACAAAATACCACCTATAATTTGGGCGAATATAGTATCGAGTGCAATCGCAAATATTTGTCTCCTTTGACTCAGGCCATAATACCG
Organism: Aromia moschata; assembly: GCA_029963805.1. Classification (NCBI taxonomy): domain Eukaryota; kingdom Metazoa; phylum Arthropoda; class Insecta; order Coleoptera; family Cerambycidae; genus Aromia; species Aromia moschata. Next base: position 436,436 of record JAPWTK010000347.1, on the reverse strand, counting down.
ACAGACAGTGGGCAATTTTTCTTGCGCACACGTATTTATGTCGGTTTGGACAATTTCTTAACAAATAAACACAAATACGCGTGTGCGCAATAAAAATTGCTGCAATTTTTCTTGCCTGCAATAAAAATTGCGAACTGTAAAGAGGCCTTTAAAAAATTGTCCAAACAGACATAAATACGCGTGCGCACAATAAAAATGGCTGCAATTTTTCTTGCAGGCAATAAAAATTGCAAACTGTATGTAAATCGGCCTTAATAAATTTTAAGAGTAAGAATAGAAACGTCTTTTTGTGTGCAGTTAACGAGCCATCCGAAACTATGGCCTGCTGCGTATTTCGTTGAGTACATTTGCAGCTCAGTTATTATTGGAAATTCACATATATCTAATACACCTATATTGCTAGAAGGGTCTGGAGATTGGCGAAATCACCACGGTGCAGACATATATGCGTCTGTCTCTCTGTCGTAACGACTTCGAGTCTTACGCGCATGCCCGAGAATTGAACATCCAGTCACACACAGCCAATTACACTGGAGTCTCCAAAATTTGGCCCTCCAAAATTTGTTTACCTCCACAATTTGGCGAAAAATCCCTCCGCAATTCGGCGTTTTTCTATCCCCACTATTACCACGAGCTGTGCGGCGCGCTATTTGAAATCCTTGCAACATTAGTTTATTGAATAGGAAGCAGAATTATATAAAAACGCGATATTCCTTTATATTATGGGATCATTTATTCCTTTATTCCTTTTATCCTTTATTTATAGAACCCTTACAATTTTTGGCTCCATTACTAGAAATTTACTAAAAATTTGGTCCGCGCACTCCTACGTACATTTTTCACGCCGGCAAAACAACAAATAAGTACAGCCTCACTTGACAGTAAGCACCAATGCCGTGACTTTTCAGTGGCTGTGGTGGGGTACCCCTCTTGAAGCCAAATTCTGGAGACATTTTGTTCCCGAGCTACGCCGAATTTTGGAGACTCCAGTGTACTCGTGACGCTTGCGCACAACAGGTCAAGTAGTCATTTGCTGTCTCACTTACCCCGAGACACCTCTACTTACGGCAACCAGCAATATAGGAGTATTAGATATATGGAAATTAATCGGGTATATAAATAAAAGAACCGTTTTTAGGAAAAAAAATATTGCTTAGATGTTTAGTAATCCATTACAAGAAACATAAAAAATAATGTGAAACAAGTTGAATGTAAAAAAAACTAAATATTTACCAAATGTAGTTATGTATGTGAAGTGCCACCAAAGAGTACGCGTAGGATGTTTGCCGAAAATAAAAATACCTAGTTCAAAACGTCCTTTTTCGCTCGACCAATTTTGATGACTTTTTTTTTTGCATGGCTCGTTAATTGCATAGCCTGCTGCTTATTTCTTTGGGTACATTTGCAGCTCCATTATTATTGTAGATATAGAATCGGTTACGTTAACAGACTACGAGATTTTTTACCACAGATCGAGCTGAGATAATTGAAAAAAACAATTGAACATCGCGTTTTCGAATTTTTGGAGCACATAATGCTTTTTTTAATAAAACACCCTGTATATGATATTTTTTTATGAAAGATATTGTGAAAGAGTATATAAAAGAAAGGACCGTTTGTATGATAAAAAATTTTATTGGATAGATGTTTAGTAATCCATTACAATAAACATACAAAAATAATGTGAAACAAGTTGTACTTAAGTAAAAAAACTAAATATTTACAAAAATATAGTTATGTATTTAAAGAGTACACATAGGATGTTTGCTGAAAATAAAAATACCTAGTTCAAGGTATATTTACTTCAAACAAATAACGCCATTAGACACATAAAACAGTTTGTCTAACGGGAATATTTAATAAAAAAGCAAGTTACTGGCCTAGAAAATTGGAAAACATAAAGTTTAGAAATTTATAAGAACATTTTAAATCATGAGTTAACGTAACAACGTACAAAACTAATCCCAGAAATTAAAAAAAAAAATAAAAATAAAAACCCAAAATTAAAAGGGCAATTTATTTAGATGCTGCTTTTATTTTTGGTCTAAATTTATCTCACAGTTCATTCTGTACGTTTAACTTTTTTTACAGTTGTAATGTACTGGGTATCACGATATTTTAATATGTCGTTAAATATGTGTCAAATTTTATTATGATTTTCACGTAACGCCCTGTATGCGTTTCGGTTATTTTTATATCATGTGAAAGGGCGTTTAATAGTGAGGAAAAATGTTCAATCGACGATTTCGGTCCGTTTGGGGACACCCTGTATATAGAATCGTCGCCACATATTTGCAAATTCATAATCCTTGTTTTGAAAGCGTAAGATTGTGATTTCGTAAGAAGGTTCGTAAAAAAAATCTGCTTTATAAAGCCCAGGGTAAAAAAGGCGAAACGAAGAGTAAGACTAGTTTACTATGTAGTTCTTTACATAAATACATATTTGCATTTTTTTATCGCAAAATTTATTGATGCTCGGAAAGCTTGGTAATGGAAACTGTTTTTTTTTCTCTTTCGATTATATAATACGCATGCAACTATCTTGTTTATGTATACTGGACCTAAGATTATCCAAGTTACGATAAAAAAGTACCTAGCAGTTTGATTAAAATCCTTAAAGAGTATTTGTATTAGTAACCCTATAAAATTTATAAAACGTATAACTATATAGCACTGGATAAGACCGAGATAATTTTTTTAAGGTACCAATGATAAAATATAATGCACAAATGCAATTCTTTATCATTATGAAGGTATAGTTTAATAAAAAAAATTAAAGGTAATTTTTCAATGTACTTATTATTTTTAATACTTGGTATATTTTTTTAATTATATATTTATAGATTCCAAAAAATGCGCAAGTTGAAAGTATTATAGGGGGGTTTCCCAAAAAATATGCGCCGTTTGGGAATATTTTTAATCTTTAAATTTGGACGAAAACTAATTTCAGAAAACGTTAGGGTTTGGAACTAGGACTTTTTGTGGGGATGACGTTAAATTAACTGAAATACCGATTTATATTTAAATAAAATGTAAAATTCACCAAACTTGAATTTTTTCTTTTACCAAAAAAAAATTAGTTTTTGATTGCAAAATAAACTGAATTGTTATTTCACATGAAGATCAACTAACAACATTTGGTCAAAACATTTTTTGATGACACGAAATTTTGAAAAAAATTGATAAACACTAAATCATAGAATAACGACCACAAACTTGACACATAGGTCCAAAATGAAATTGTGAACAACTTTTCCTAAAATATTTTTCGAAATTTTTGTAAATTTTAATCTCAAGTTTGACAAACAGACAGGTACCGAGATGGCTTTGACTACCTATTTCAGATGTTTTTCTAATTCCAAAACAACACAAACGTTTTGAAATCAGTTCACACCTAAATTTAAACAAAAAAAAATCAATTCCGGTTAACACATTTTGGGAGACACTGTATAAGTCTTTTTTTATATAATTTCCTTTTTAACTAATAGGTCGTGAAACTGATTAACAACTGTTTCAAATACCTATTTACGACACAAATATAAAACGCCAACAAGATTTTTCCCTAAAAAACGACGCCTGCTGATATGCTTTGCGGTTTTTAATGCTAGAGGCATATGCCAAAGATATCGCGTCAGGACCGAACCGGGTTCTGTTCGGGAAGCGCCAAGAAAACGAACCGCTTTGCGATGAGCATTTGTTTTATTTACAGCGAAAAACTCCGAAGCTAAAATTTTACAAGTAGGCTCTTATTTGTTTGAAAGAATTAGGCCTTGCCGTGCTCAAACTTATCTAAGTATAGGATGGGTAATCACGAATTATTCACACCGTGGGAAAAAAAATAATACAAGGAATTAAAGATTTTTGCAGTGAAATTGTTCGTATGTCCACTTGCTGAAGGTTGCTAATCTTCAAAAAGTGGATCTATGAATATTTTCGCTGTTGACTAATTTCTTTTTTTTATTTTAATTTCAGAGTAAAATAATGGGTCCATATAGTAATCAAGTAATATAACATTATAACGATAAAAGTTGTGTTTATTTATTTTGTAGGGCAATTTGGAAAAAAGTATTTTCAAAGGGATATTTTAAAAAAAAATCATATCTTAATAATAATGTTAATTCATGCTCCTGTTACTGATGAAACCAAATCTTTGAAAAACCTGCTTAACTTTCCATTAATCTGGATATATACATGATAAATGTTTCGTAAATAACGCCCCCTCCGGCGATTACATAATATGATACCCTTCCTCGCGCACCGATTATAATTTTTTCGCCCCCAGTTTCATGGGGCCGCCTACATTGCGGCTGGCCCGCCTGGCCTCGAGCTCCTTCTGGCGCATCAGCTTCTTCTCCTCGCGCTTCTTCCATGCTTCGTCCAACTTAGGGTTGCTGCTGCCGGGGCTCTCCTCCAGCGGCTCAAACTCCGTCTCGTCCCAGCCGCCGTGGGGCCGCCTGTTGCTCATCGAGGACTGCGACCAGCCCGCGGCCGGCGGCTTCTGCGACTCCGACATAATCGCGGGCGCCGCCTCCCCGGGGCTCCACGCCTCGGACGGCGACGTCAGTTCCGCCTTCACTTCCTACGAGCGAATTTTGTTTTATTTCACAACGGCAGACAGTGAAAACTAGCGTGGAATGACGCGCGTTCGACAAAATTTGACCTCGAAGTAGGCTCTGACGATTAAAACGTGTCTTTGATTGGCCTTCAATTGTTTCGCGATCTGACGTTTGACAGCTGTCAAACCGATGGGATTAGAATTCTGACCAAACTATAGTCTGTTAAAAAAAAAACGAAGTCAAAGACGGCCACGGTGATAAGAACGTGGCGTAATTCTACTTGTAAAACGATCTAAAGATAGAAAGACGGATAACTGACAGTTGACACTTACAGTGACGGTCGCGCGAAAAGCATCCGCAACAAAAAACGACATGCCTTCAAATTTCCGAACAAACAGGTGAAAAACAACGCATATACTCTTGTCTGTCTGTTGGCTGTCAAAAATTTGTTTACACCTCAGCCATATTGGATTAAATTGACCAAGACATATGTTTGTTCTTTGCCACAGTCAACTTGATGTCAAATTTCTCGTTACCAATTTAATTTTGCCAAACCCTTACGGAAAGAATGTTACGTCAAAGTTGATTTACACACAAACAAGACAGATCATACGCAATCTGAACGAGCAAACTCTTACCTGTTCCTCCTCCAAGCTGCCCCACTCCTCGTTGTCCCAGCCATCAGTTACTTTCGTGCCGGGACCGGAGCCCGACGGGGGACTGGTCGGGTCGCTGGTAGCGCAGCCGCTGCCGCTGCTACTTGCCATCTGCCCGCCGGTCTTTAAAGAAAAAAATCCCTCAGTGACACACTTACAAAACGTGCTCACGACTCACCTCCATGTCGCCCCAGTTTTCGTTATCTTCCCAGTGATTGTAGTCGTAGTCGGACACTGAGTCGTTACCACGGCTGCCGTCCTCGTGCTCCAACGAGGTCATGGACGTGACGCTCGAGGTCGTCGTGGATATGCTGCTGCTCGAAGGTTGCTCTGTAACGGTTTCGGTTACATTTAACATACCCCTAATGTGTTAAAAACCTTCCGCACTTTTGAGGTTAGAGCATAACCTAAAACTACTGGAGAGCAGCGCAAACTCTGATCCAGTTCAAACTCTACAAATAACACCATAAATAGTATAGAGACATCCAAAAAAAACGTCATTAACTCTGGCTATGAACGAGAGTGCTGGAAATAGCGGTCATGTCTAAGCTTTTCGGTTATGTCAAACTTTTGACAAGTGACTGTCACAATTTGTAAAATAAACAATGGCTGTCATATGATGTGACAGTCTTGACAAGTAAATAAGGTTATAAATTCGATCAAGAATAGAAATACGTCTTTTCTTCTCGGCCAACTTTGATGACGTTTTTTTTGGATGTCTCCATAGTTTCGGTCTCATTATGCGTCCATCTATTGCACGAAAAGAGAATTTTGTGCAGTTAAAACTTTTTTCCGAGTCATAGCAAAAATTAAAAATATATAGTAAAAAAAATCTATATATGTACTCGTTCATAACCTCTGGTTAAAAACCGTCCGTACCTTTGAGGTTAAAACATAACCTAAGACCATTGAAGAGCAAAGCAAACTTTCTTATCAAGTTCAAACTCTACAAATAACACCATAAATAGTAGTTTCAGTCTTATTTTGCTGCCATCTATTGCCTGAAAAGAGACTTTGTGTGCAATTTCAAACTTTTTTCTGAGTCATCACAATTACGAAAAGTATATAGTAAAAATAAAACATTTTGCATCTATGTATGTACACGTTCATTACCCCTGACATGTTAAAAACCTTCTGTACTTTTGAGGTCAGTACTTAACCTAAAATTATTGCGCTGCAAACTTTTTAATCGAGTTCAAACTGTACAAATTACATGATAAGTAGTAGTTTCAGTTTCATTATGGAGCCATATACTCCACGAAAAGAGAGTTTGCGCAATTTCAAACTTGCTTTTTTGTTTTCGGCTCATTTTATTATTCGTCTTTTTTTTTTGTTATCCGCGTATTACCTAGGGAGCCCGGTTTACTCAGCATCTTACTAGCGACGGGATTCATCGACTTAACAGTGTCCGATTGACTGCGATAGAATTTGGCAGTGACGGCGGTTACAGCCCAACCCGCCCAGGTGGCGGCTGCGTTGCTCAAACTCGGGGTGGCCGTGTTAACATCAGCCTCTGAAACACAACAATAAAACGAGAATTTCTTTTAACTGCCCCTAAGTGGCTAAAATATTGATATTTGCATTTTTTTAGTGCCTGGCCAGGAGCATACGGCTGGCAACATGTAAGTACCGCCCTCTGGCGGGGACAAACGGAAATAATGTCAAAAAAAAATGCTATACCGACACAGCGCCACCTTACCCATGCTCTCTCTTAGACTGGGGTCTTCCGAGACTTTCTCCAGCTTCCCCAAGAACCCTTTGATTGTACGGAAAATGGAATCCCTCACGGACTTCTCTGGATCCATCGTCACTTGACAGAGTGCTGGCAGGATCCTCGACGACACCTCGGATAGCAGGTAATATTGCTGAGTGGCGGCCAGAGCCAGTACTCCTTCAACAGCGAGTTCAAATGGGTTAACGAAACGAACGTTGACCATGTTTTTGACCATTTTTATTACCTGCATTCCTCGCCGGAGGAAAGGGGTCCCTCATGGCCCTGATAAACGCGGATATGAGCACCTTCTGCCTGATCTGCGGGTGAAGGTGTTGAGCTATTTTTCCTAGGCACACGGTAGTGTTAGTTCGGATGCCACCCTGGTCGTCCTTGGACTGGAGCCTCGCAAAGTGCCTGAGCACTTCCACGTTCAGATTGTTGTAGTTTAACTTAGGTGCTAGGTGTATCACAGACTGGAATATACAACATTCAATGCGAAATATACTAAAATAAGACACATAGAGACGTAAACTATTACGATATAACCTCAAATTAGTGTGGAAACTTACTTTGACAGTCTGTTCTCGAATAGTAGGGTTAGTATCCATGAACCCGTGAGCAACTTGTGGAAATATCTGATCGTTAACGGTGCCCGCCTGCAAGTGTCCGATGAAATACTCCAACTGCTGCAGCAGCCTCGACCTGGTGGCCCTGTCATTACTACCAAATAATTTCACCACGCACGGCACGATCTTCTTTTGATATTCCGCCTCGTCCAACAATTTTCCCAACTGTAAAAATTATATGACTCAAAGTAACGCACGATATTCATCGTATATACTACCGGGTGTCTCAGTTGTATTGTTCCAATGGCATATCTCCATTGGTTAATAAGATATAAATTTGAAATTTGGGGCATCTAATTTACACCTAAAGTTCTTTACATAGAGCCTAATATTAATATTCTGACACTTCCGGTTTAACCGGAAACGACCCTTACTTTCTTATTTCAAATGACACTGTATATTTTTCAAAATTTGAATTCTACGCAAACTTCCCTTTCCATGATCTATCACACTTTGTATTTTGGATTTAAGAAAGGAAGCAAAATCGAATTTTAAAGATTTTAAAAAATGATCGAAACTAAATCGATCAACCCAAGAAAACTAAAGCAGGCTTTGAAAATATTTGAATAATTGTTAACTGTTTGACTTTGACAGTTTATAAAGTTATTAATTTGCATGAAAACTTACAATTGCTTCAACAAAAGTGGTATTAATCACAAAACATCTAAATAGTATTAATAATGAATAACGGCAATTTTTCAAATGTAGAAAAGTTAGATATGATCCTAATTTATGGGGAATGTAGGAAACATAGGCGAGATGCGTTACGTGTTTATGGAAAGAGATATCCTGACAGACGTATGTATGCCAAATGATATGTATTTTACCCGTTTGGCTTCAAATTTAGCCACATGTGCGGTATTCTAAAAAAAAAAAACTGTTTTTAAAAGAAAGACTGCTACTGACGAAGAGCATAGTGTTGGTGTTTTGGAGAGTGTGTTTAATGATCCACATATTCCAATTCGACAAATTGAATCAGAATGCGATATTTCTCGTTCTTCTATTCAGCGAATCCTAAAATCCGCTAAAATACGACCTTTTTAAAATCCATCTGCATCAAGGATTAGAACCAGGAGATTATGAGAGAAGAATGGCGTTTCTTGCATGGCTAGCAACTGCTCATGAAGACGGCAATATTAGCTCAATATTATGGACAGATGAAAGCCGTTTTCAGGCTATAAATCGTCACAATTGTCATTATTGGTCTGAGGATAATCCTCATTGGATGAGAGGGACTAATTTTCAAAGAATTTGGGGAATTAATGTGTGGTGTGGCATGATCGATGGGTACATTATTGGACCAAAGTTTTATGGAGGAACATTAACTGGTGAGGTATACTTAGCATTCCTTCAGGGCGAATTTTTAGATTTTCTTGAAAATCTTCCACTGGATATACATATCAACATGCATTTTCAACAAGATGGAACACCCCCTCCCAATTCTAGAGCTGTACATGATTATTTACATGAAATTTTTCCAAATAAAGTGGATCGGAACAGATGGACCAATAAGATGGCCTCCAAGATCACCCGACTTAACACCGATGGATTATTTTCTCTGGGGGTACTTAAAGCATAAGGTATACCAGACACCTCTTACAGATTTATAAGACTTAAAAAATAGAATTAGAAATGAATGTGAAGTTCTTAATGTCCAGTTATTAAGAAGTGTTACCACTCGTGAACTTTTTCATCGAGTCGAATGTTGCTTTGAATCAAATGGACAACACTTTGAACATTTTCTTTAGCATAATTTCTGGTGCTCATGGTTATTGTGTCAATTAGATATTCGTAAGTCACGTTCTCGTAAAAAATAAAATTAGTGTCGTAAATTTCCTTGTAATTTATTTAATATACCTATTTTTCTATTATTTGACTCTCAACAAAATATTTGTAAATCACCCCTTATCCAAGTAATTATCCTGTTTGACGGAGATCTTAAACATGCATATCTTGAAAGTGTATCTTAGCAAATTTATAATTTAAATCCAAAGCAAAGCACATTATTTTCATAAATTTTGACAAAATCGATTTTAAATATTTAAAATTCGATTTTGCTTCCTTTGTTAAATCCAAAATACAAAGTGTGATACATCATTGGAAAGGGAATTTTGCGTAGAATTCAAATTTTGGGTGTCAAAAAAATATATACTGGGTGTCATTTGAAATAAGAAAGTTATCGTCGTTTCCGGTCAAACCGGAAGTGGCAGAATATTAATACTAGGCTCTATGTAAAGAACTTTAGGTGTAAATTAGATGCCCCAAATTTCAATCACATTGATATCTTATTAACTAACTGAGATATGCAATTGGAACAATACAACTGAGACACCCGGTATATCCTGCTGATGCGTTAAATTAACAGCAGGAAACGTGTTGCGTACCTTGAACATGGGCGCCAATACAGCAGACCCGGCGTCTCCGTACTCGAACGCCGTTATCAGCTGCGGTAATATCTTGTGCTTGCAGACGTTATCCGGGAAGTTGTCCAAGTGAGGGGTCAGATTGGAGAAGAACCTGTTCTTCTCGTTCTTATCCTTGATCTGGATCTCCTCTAGGAAGAGCAGCGTGTCGACCAGGTCATTCTTGAAGTACCCGCCCAACTTGCGACACCTCGTGATGATGTCGGCGGGGTTAGGCCTAGAGGCCGGATTGGAGCCGACCAGTTCGCAGTACAATGGACCCAGTTGATTAGGTATCTGCAAAATGTAGGCCCAAACCAGCAAACTACGGAGTACAAGTAAAATAAGTAAGTCTTACTTTGTCGACGTTTTTTAAAGAAGACTGTTGATACAACGGACCGTTGAATACCTCCCATATGAGACAGCCAAGGCCCCACATGTCATTAGAACTGCAACATTAACGTTTGTTCAAATTTGGAATACTTAACGCGCTGAATCGTTACCATTTCGTGATTAAGCGTTGTTTACTAGGATCATTCTTCTCGGGGGCTGTACACATCTAGAGGCGAGATGAATTTGAATGGCGGGTTCACGTCCTGTACGCTAGTCACATATTCGACCCCTCCTAGCTTCCACTCGCCTGAGGAATTGACAAATACCGACCAAATATTTACATTGTTGTGACGCAGGTTGCCATCATTGTTCAGAAACGACAGAGCGCGCTGAAAACCACAAACGTGGAGCAAACAATTCGTCTAAAAATACTTTTTAGCCCTACCGTAATTTGGAAAATACCCCAGGCGATATAGAGGTCCTTCTGGGGCCCTTCCAAACTTAAGTTCTCCAAGTGATTTCCTAAGGGGTCCACGTACTCTGTAGCCAAGTAGAGCAACTTCTCCGACTCCAAGCTGTCTAGATACGTAAGCACGCTCGGGTGTCTCAAGGTTTTTAATCGTTTGACTGCAGCCTTCGCTATCTCTATTTGCGCTTCGGAGTTATTCTTAGAATCGAAAACGAAAACGGATACTTCCTCATTACTACCCTGAAAACGCATTGAACAACACATTTAACGTTTATTTTAATGTTTGGCACCCAGCACAGTTCTACCTTTCTTTTGCCCTTGTGGAGAGTCCATACGCTTTTATTCTCTAAACTTGGCACTAATTCCCCTATATCGAAACTAAAATCTTTAGAAGGATCGCGAGAGAAGAACGACCACATAGTAGAATTGGATAATAACGTGTAAATATATATCTTCTTGTAAACATTTAAAAACTTAACCTAAATGCCATCTTTACCATTTTGACGTCTACTGTGACGTCGGTGTCGTCACTCTGGCGATTCTTCATCTTCTGCTGGGAATACTAGTGGCACACTTGTAGTTTAAAATTCCATCCTTACGTAGTTAAAATGTAACGTTTGTTTGAAAGGTAGTAGTTGGAAAAGTATTTTATAGGATAGGCGGGAAACGCAGGACATCAAATCAAAAATTAAAATAGGTTATATGTAGTGAAAAAACATGGACTTGAAAGATAAATTGAAAAAGAAATTACACAATGCATTAAAATTGAGTGGATTTAACATAAGACGGTAAAGGAAAATGCGTAAAAGCTTGTGAACGACTTTTTATTTTTTATTTTTTTAGTGAATTTTGCTCGTTAATAGTCGATAAATTTTTGGAGGAGGGAATAGAACTAGAGCAAAATGCAGCCTTCGACAATGTTGTTAAGGATTTGTGTACAAGTCTGGAGAACCAGTGCCTCTCGGAAAAAAAGCATAGAAAGAGAACATGTTGATCGAGCTATCGAAGTATGAAATTAGAAGCCATTTCATTTTATTAACGAAATTTATGATACAAGTATTTCAGGTATGTTTACATTCTGGATACGACCAACACGAAACAATATTCAACGTGATAGGTGCTTTCGATTTCCCCAAACTGGTGTACAATCCAGACAGGAAGACGTATTTCTCAGATTCGCCAAATCGAAGATGCTGACAGGCGCCGATACTAAGGCAAAAATGTTTCTGGAACGTTACTCCACAGTTTTACAGAGAACCAAACGGAATTTCGCTCAAAACGTTAGTGATAACGAAAGGGACAAACTAAAGCTGCAAACGGTGGATTATCTGTTGACGCTGTCGCACGTAACACTAGATCGTACGTTAATACTAGGTGCTTTGCTTCAAGTGTCGGAAGGGAAGTACTATTTGGAAGACCCGACAGGAATGGTCCAGCTCAATTTGACCCATGCTAAGTCAGTATAGTTTAGTGGGGTTTTTCGATGAAGGAATATTTTTTTTTTAGATATCACGGTGGGTTTTTCGTCGAAAACAGTTTCGTCCTAGTGAACGGTTATTACGAAGATAAAATTTTAACGGTATCCACCATCGTGCTACCACCTGGCGAGGAATACAGAAATTCAAGGTAACTTTGAAAGGATAGTCATGAATTAGATAAAAACTTAATACACCTTTAGGCCTTCCTTCGGACACTTGAATTATTTCGGAGGAATGTCGAACGTTGTGCTCAGGGACTCGCAGCGACTAAAGCAACACATGGCGCAGAACAAGAACGAAATGATTATGTTGTTCTCCGACGTAATGCTTGATCATCCCCAAGTAAGTAAAAAAAGGCGAATAAAAGTAAGGTTAGGTCCATCTTTTTATTTTCAATTACACTCAACATCCACATTTCCGAACTTTTACGTTCCGCAGACTTTCACATTTCCGAACTCTCGTCACCTCGGAATTACCGAACTGCTGGCACATGCGCAAAGGGTTTTTCTGGCTCATTCTAGTCATTAGTCATAGAATAACCTACGTTCTAGTACTTTTCTTTGTTTTTCGAGGTTTTTATGCAAATGTAATACATACATACATGTGTACATGTTAATAAAAGAACGTTTTTTTAAACAAAAAAAATATGTCAGGTGCAAAGGAGAGAGTGATGCAGGTAATTATTTTGTAATTCAAAGTAAAGGTTTGTTTTATTGAACATTTTGTTGACGTAACCTATAATAATTTCAAACTGAAATGAAAAATTATGAGAAAATATGTATTTTTAAGAAAACCGTGATACAAAACAAACATTATTGTACTGTTTATTTGCAGAGAAAAGAGCCTGCTAAGAGGCTAACCTTGGAGCAAAAGCTGGATTTGATAAATCACGCAAAAAATGGTATTAAAAATGTTGATCTATGTAAGATGTACAATATTTGTAAATCGTCAGTGGCAGAAATTCTTGGAAAAAAAGAAATTTACTTTGAAAAAACTGAAAAAAAAGACGAAAATTGAGTGGACGGATTGACACAATAAAGTGCACCGGTACTTATGATACGCCATTTGAAAGAAGTGTTTTTCACTGGTTTGTACAAAGAAGAACTCTTGTCTCAGGTGTGCTGCTGAGGGAGGGCGATTTCCTCTTTGCTGAATTCTGTGACAATCGAAATGTTTGAATAGAATCGCATTATTGTGTTTACATTTTTTTTCTCATTTCAAATTTCGCGGTTTTTTGTCGTCAACCAATCAGTGACAAGTTCGGTTATGTGGAAGTACAAGTTCGGAAATATCGTGAGTTCGGAAATTTGGAGTTCGGATATGTGGATGTTGAGTGTACATATTTTTGACTCCCGTTCGTTTGTTTATTGCCCACACAGCCTACTGATTGATGATGAAATAACATTTTATGTTTCGAAATTCATCAATGGATACACATTTTCTCTCTGTAATTCAAAAATGCCCGAGGAAGATGGAAACACATTCTGTCGAAACTGGTGGGTCCATTGCTGAATCCAGCAACTTGTCCGCAATTTACTAAAGAGAGATATCAACGTTTTAACACGCGCGGAAAAAGGACGACAAACTCTTTGTCCCCCCAATCAGCTGACTAAAAAAGTGCCGTCAAACTGTCAAATAACTTTATGTTTACAAACAAAAATTGTGTAAACACCTTAATGTTTAACAAAAAACTTGTGAGTGTTTTTTTGTCTTCTTGGACCTCTGATTTGCCGTAATTGTGGCGCTGCCCTTTTAAAATGGACACGAAGAAGATGGGCAAACTGAACATTAACAATTTCGTCAAAGACAGTCCTCTGCGCCCCAGACTGCAGTCCCTGCGCTTACCCCGCGACCTTAGTCTGGGCGGGACAAAGTCATCCAAGAAGAATTTCAAACCGAACCTCAACGTTATAAGGCACAAAGAAAAAGTCGTCGGCAAAGTCGAGAAGCCGAAGAACCGGAACAGCCACCTCCGAGAGAGACCAAAAGATAGGTTTGTGCAGTCGTCGGGGGTCTTCTCTGACGGCATCGGAGACGTGAACCGCCCTCCGCAGAATAGAGTCTACGTGAGAGAAAAGCGACCGGCTTTACGACAAGAGCGACAATCGTTCAGTAACATATCATCAAGCGATCGAGTCTTCAAAGAGATAGCGACGTACGAGGAAGACAGCGATGATAGCGACAGGGACGTAAAAGTTCCATTTAAACCTGTACGTTGGGACGCTAAGAAGCTGTTAGAGGACCCGCCGATGAAAGAATCAAACGTTTCGAGTCAAGAGGAACTCGCCAAGGTGTTTCTTAAAAGGTGTGACCCTTTAAACGATGCACTTTCCCTATCGTTGTGGCAGTTGCCGGACGCGCTTTGTTTTAAAAATGATTCAAACGTGAAAAAATCAGGCGACTGTGGTTTGTGTGACTTGCCTGAAGGCAAAATTGGCAAAGTGTGTGTCCGAAAATCTGGAAAAATCACCGTCTGCGTTGGGAGTCTGGAATTCGAGCTGGAACCTGAAGGCTTCGGGTGTCCTGTAGAGGAAGTTGTTTCGATTGACGCCAGCGCTGAGGAGCCGAAAGCGGTGGTTCTCGGCGAAATAGATAACATGTTCTTGCTGGTTCCGTCATAGGGAGTTCGTTGATACACTGATCCTTGTGTTTTTAATAGTGCTATAGGATGATAGTCCAATATATATAGTGCTATAGGATGATAGTTAGGATGATAGTCCAATCAATCTATCACGACCCAATGTTCAATTTTCCAAAAATCCTAACAGGAAACAAAAATATGGTGATATAGGAAAAAGAATTCTAAGATAGATAGCGTTTTTTTTTTCCTTTTGCTCGTAAACGGCGAAGTTAACCTAAAAAATTCATAAAAGTCAAAAAAACGGTTATTCGCTAATAAAAAAAAAACTTGATGTCTGATCGGAAGAAGTTAAATAAGAAAGTTGTAGGTATTAAAAAAACCTATCGATTCGTATTTTTGAATATAACGATTGCTATATTACTTTTCGAGATATTTTCGTTGGCTATATTACTTTCGATAACGATTATTTTCATTTTAAGGGTCTGAAAATGACTGAAAAAAAGTAAATTTTTTTTGTTCGTGTTTTTCTTTAATATCTTTCGATTTTCATTTCTCGATAATGTCTTTTACAAAAACGGATTGTTTGCATTTTTACGTAAATTAAAAAAAAAAACGTTGCTCTACGACCTTCTGGAGCCGATATATATATATTTTTTTTTTTCAAAAAATTCCACAGGACGCTATTTAAGTGCTGCAGCGTCCATTCTTACAGAGATTGAAGTTGAAGAAATATTTTCAATAAAAAATTACACTTTTGCAACAATTCACTTCTGCATTTTTAATTGTGCGTCAATTCGAGCACTGCCCGAGCTAACTGTAGCTGGCGGCGGAGTGGGGGTAACGCTATTCGGCCGCTCCGAAAACTGAATTCGCGCGAACCTGTACTTAATCTGGGGTCGCTCAACGAGACAAATCAAAATATGACATTTATGACGGCCTCGAATGCATAATTATCTTTGAAACCATTTTTTTAGTCTAACATTCTCTTGCCTCTTGTTACCGCTAAAATAATTATTTAATAATTGTTTATGAAATAAAATAAAGTACAACGTTTTATGGTAATTATAACTTTTTATTATAACACTGTTACAAAATATTTATTTAATTAAATTTTATGTACATATATATCACTCTTATATATATAATCTCCGTCTCTTCAATTCGCTCGATTGTGTTTCATTTTGTCCTTCCTCTTCCATACTTTCATTTCCTACATTTTGCACACACTCATCTTCATTTTCTACATAATTTGTTTCAGTAATGACTGATTCAAGAACGTCAAAACAGTCATCATCTAATTGGATCTTCGTTGTTTCAAAATTTTCACATTGTGATGGATCACAATGTAAACAAACACTCGAAATGAAACACAATCGAGCGAATTGGAGCCTGTTAGGATTTTTGGGATGCTCTTCTACCTATTGATTGGACTAGGATAGTTTTTGCTTTACGACCGTTTAATACTGACATATGTACATATCTGACTGATCGAATTCTTTATTTTAAAGTATGTAGACTTAATGTTTAGTTTCTCAATGTAGTTTATAAGATTTACTGAGGTATTCTTAAAAAATAAGTAATAATATACAGAGTCTATAAGTTATAACAGAATTTTTTATGAACAATTTTACATACAGGATGTACCAATTTAACATCTCACTGCCAATGTTTTGACTTCAAATCCGTCGTTTTCTTTCTAGCTCAAATATGACCCAGAATATCAGAGGTGAGACGTTAAATTGGAACACCCTGTACAATATTTGATGATATTCTCTTTGCCGAAGAAAATTTGTACCTGATCCCTAGTGTAACATTGATAATCTGTAATTATTGAAAACCTAATTGTAAATTACGGAGTACCATAAAAAAATTGGTTTTAAAAAATTTAAAAAAAAAACTGTTTCTTCCTTAAAAAAAAAAAGTACTATTTTATGTGTAGTTTCTGTTATATATGTTTTGTGTTGAATAAAATATATTTTTCACATGTTTTTTTCCTATTATTAGAGACTAAGTCGCGGAGGTAACAGGACCACATCAGCGGAACACGGCATTGTATGTGGAATAGTCTATACAAACTATGTGATTAATAAATTAAAATAAGCAATTTCAATAACGGTTCACACAACACAGCGAATTATAGACTGTCCGCGACTGACATACGAGAGGCCCGAAATGGGTAGTGTTGTGCGCTTGCACATGTCGTTCATAATATCACATCGCAATAAAACCACACTCCTTCGAGAATACTCGTGCTGTAGCATTTCGTCTACTGTAGGTATATACCAAGTGTTTCGTTCACGCGTATCAGTGTCATTGTGATTTAGAGTGCTTGGACAACATAACGCAAAAATAGACAAGATCTATTTCAAACATGGATCGACAGTAATCCTGACTTTTATGGGGATTTATATATTAGGGGAAATGACCTATTTTGTACTTTTTGTGGAAGAACTATAAAATCTTCAGATAAATCTAAAGTAACAAAACATGTGAACAGCCATGCCTTTTCGAGTTCATATAAGTTATTAGAACTACGGTAGACGAAATGCCACAGCGTGGGTATTCTCGACGGGGCGTGATTCTAAACTTATGCGGTCCTGTTACGCTCCGCGACTTAGTCTTTATTTATTTACTAATATATTTATTATCTACCCATTATAATGTATCCTTATTCCTGTGATAGATATTTTGATAAATTTTGTAGGGCACATTAGTTAGAAGTCGTACTAAAGATGTTTTTTTTTTCTTGTAAACGTATTGCATCTCATCAAACATTTTTACCTCTCTTGTAGATATTCGAAAAACTGGAGACCCTCTTCGACGGCATGCAGGCCTCCCCACCAATCGCGTTCGTCTTCATGGGAAACTTCATGTCCGAGTCTCACGGCAGCGAAATGATGGAAACCCTGAAAAAAACTATTCAAAAAACTCGCGGATCTGATATCGAAGTATCCCAACATCGTTAGCGCTAGTCAATTCGTGTTCGTACCAGGCCTGACAGATCCCTGTACGCCTCATATAGTACCCAGGTGAGACGTGCTAATATACAGGGTGTCCCACAAAAGGCTAACGAGTACCGAGAAACCTCAAACCGAAATTAAAAATAATACACGTCACTGGTAGGACTGAATTCGAATTTTTTATGCCAATTTTAAAATCACAAGGTCTTTGGAGTAGATTTTGTGGAGTGTAGATAAATATTTGTTCAAAAAACTTTAGCAGAGGGCATTCAAATTGATTATAACAAAACAATAATACAGCAATTAAAAAACACCTCATGTTTGCATTTTTAGCTGATGAAATAGTTTACTGAATTCGAATTTTTTATGCTAATTTTAAAATCGCAAGGTCTTTGGAGTAGATTTTGTGGAGTGTAGATAAATATTTGTTAAAAAAACTAGCAGAGGGCATTAAAATTGATTATAACAAAACAATAATACAGCAAATGGAATAAAAAAAAAGCTTAAAAAACATCATATTTGCATTTTTAGCTGATGAAATATTTTATAGGTTGCCGTTGCCGACTTACGTGACCAGCGACATGACCAGGCTTGTACCAAAATCCATTTTCACGACAAATCCTTGCAGGTTGCAGTATTGCACAAGGGAAATCGTGCTATTTAGGGCTGATTTGGTGCCAAAGTTGCTGCAAGGAACCCTATATAAGCCATCCAAAGGTGAAATAGCTCACTGTGTACGTTTCCTGATCCAAAAGACACAACATTTAACAACTTCCGTCATAATAGGTCAAAATCTTTGTAGGTGAAGCGAACGGTGATCAGCCAAGGTCACCTGAGTCCGCTTCCTCTAAACGCACTGACCGTTCACTGGGATTTCGACTACTGTCTGAGGTTATACCCGTTGCCGGACTTGGTAGTAATCGGAGACAGGACGGAGGCCTACAGTGGGGAATATAAAGAGTGCCAGGTCCTGAATCCGGTAGGTTAAAGTCGTATATTTTATATTTTGACACATATTTCGTTATATTGAGTTTACTTTTAAGGTTAGGACATAACCTTAAAAAAGCATGTGACCTTGAAATTGTGTTGTTTGTATAACCTCAAAGCTATTTAACTTTCTGAGAGTTCGGGGCGTTTTCAAGGTTGTGTTTGCACATTTTATTCTGATATCCATTAAATGGACACTGCATACATGAAAATACCTATTAAAATGGTTTTTTTTTCAGGGTTCGTTCTGCAATAATGGGTTCCAGTTCAATGCCTATACTCCTTTTTCAAATTCTATAGACGAGTGCGTTTTGTAGGTTTTCATATGTGTATTTATTTTCGAATAAACTCATACAAAGATTAATGTTTTTTTTTAATTCTCTACTCATTTTTTTCGCGTTGAAAGTGAAGGCTCAATATATTATAAACATATATACAGTTTGTGTAATGAATAAGAACAAATCAAAATCAAATACTTCTCCTTCTAACGACCAACGTGGTGCGGTGAGAGAACCGGTCTTGTTCCCTCGCTACCGTCGATGCGTATGCAGTTGCTTCTTATCAGTCGTCTCACTTCTGTTTGTCCTTTTTCATAACTGGCCGATGTCGGCTTTACACACACGATATTGTGGACAAGTAGAACCACACATAAAAGACAGTTATAAATAAAGAAAACATCCGTTGATCGAAAATAACGTTTACAAAATTCACATCGAGAAAAAGGCAACGCTCACTAATCAACAATGACATTGATTGACAGTCATTTGTTTCCTGTAATTTTCCCCGCATGTATTACGAGAGCTTGATAAAAGATTTAAAACACAAAAGGTAGATAAATATAGAGACCACAACCATTTGAAGTAGGTATTCGGAAAATATGGCTCCTGAACACAGTTACTTGGCTTTCACCATAAACATCTTCAATATCCTCAACATGTGGCCCGACGAACGAAGGAGCTGCAAGACCCTCAAGGAGTACTACATTCTCGTCATCATCACGCTCTCCACGTTCGCCATCGTCGCCGACTTCGTCCTGCAGTTGTACGGTGAGTACGGACAGACTAACACCTCCCGATGACGCCAACTCGGCTGGCGAAACCGAGAATGGCGCCGATTTTATCCGATCCCGTTTTCAGACGACGATTACTCGTTTCCCAGCCTGGTGGAGAGCATCATAGGGGCCAGCGCGCTCTGCAGCGTGATCTACATCTCGATATGTTTCCTGGTCAAGAGGCGGGAGATAAAGAGGCTAACGGATGACATAGGGATCTTCGAGGAGTATCTGCCTCCCAGTAAGATCCGGGAGGCGGAGGAGACGGCGAAGTTCTATACCAAACTGTTCGTACTCTACGGAATAGTCGGTAACGTACTATACTCCTGTCTACCCCTGCTGTCT
Organism: Aromia moschata; assembly: GCA_029963805.1. Classification (NCBI taxonomy): domain Eukaryota; kingdom Metazoa; phylum Arthropoda; class Insecta; order Coleoptera; family Cerambycidae; genus Aromia; species Aromia moschata. Next base: position 416,278 of record JAPWTK010000347.1, on the reverse strand, counting down.
TATGGGGAATGCCAGAAGAATAGAAGCAGTCACATGATTAAGTACGGTATACCTTGCGGACCTATAACCCGTTACGTGTTGCCCTTTAGGCACGATGAGTTCCCTCTGGCCCAAATGGTTATAGTGGAAGAAGTATTCGTATCTACTTTAGGTGAGTAAATTGGAGTATAACAAATGCGACACTTAGTATACAGGGTTCTGTCAAGTTGAAAATACTTTAAAATAAAAAAAAAGTCGGGGGAAGACAAATTGTACTCTAGAAGCTTCTAGTCACGAAAATCTCGACAATGTTTAAGAACTATACACGTAACTCTTCTCCTGCAGTCGTCGTCTAGACTATTTTGCAAGCACATTTATTGTTTGATGAGTAAATTCTAACAAAACAATAATGTTTAACAACTGTGTATGTGTCTATATGACCGGAAAATAATTGTTTATTGTTTGTTTTATATAGAAAGGAGTTTGGTGGTTTACTTAAATTATTTCGTAATGCGTGATGAATACGTGTGATTTAGTAATTTCGTATTTTCAGGCACTACAATAGTGATGACGCTGACCATGCTGGTTTGTGGCATTTTAACGCACGCGTCGGCGAATCTGAAACACCTAAAAATGTTATTGTTGGATACGTCGCATGTTGATGGTGAAAAAATAACGCGTCACACCAATTTTTGCGTTAAATATCACACGGCTATCATTGAGTAAGTACAAATGTGAGGGACAACAAGATTAGTAACAAAGCTTCGCTGACAATTATTGTGTAAAAACTATCAGATCGATTTGGATGAAATTTGGTATGTCGTTTTATCATATCACAAATTTTTCTGAGCCATGATCTGAAAGACGCATATACAGGGTGTTCCACCTAAGGCGGATTCATCCATAACTCTGTTATTAGAAATTTAACAAAAAAAGTGCTTTGGGTGGTAGTTGTCTGGAATAATTGTGCATATGAGGAAAATATTTTCAATTATACAGGGTGCTCCGTTTATTCTGCACGCCACCTAACTTTGTTATTTTAAATGGAACACTCTGTATATTTTTATATTTTTTCATTCCCCGTTTAATTCTAGGTCGACTTTGTTAAGGGTTCCCTATACCTATCTCTTATAGTTTTTGAGATATTCAACTGTCTTTGAAAAAAAATGACGATTTCAGCTCTTTGAATGAGGCCCAATAGCATTTAAACCATAAAATATATAAACCTGCTGTTTGGACGATTAGATTTAGCACAAATTACCCTATCTTTTTCACTAGGGGCAAACTGGATACGTTATTCAGAGCCAGAAATATCGGACCCTACATTTGACAATTTTAAAACGTGAATACTATTTTTTTTTTTCAAATGGCATGACCCATATTAAATAGTGCCGTTGGATGCGAAATTAAATGCCCTTTCTACTGATATCGGGTTATCAATACTTATCTCCAACAGTTTTCCAAGAATATTCGATTCTTTCTAAAGTTTGCAAAAATCGGATGTCTACAGCGTCACGTTGAAATTGCGTTGCTTATTGCACTATTTGACGTATAAGCCAAACCAAACGTCACTTTAGAGTTGACTAGATTTGACTTGTTATTTTACTGTGAAAACGTGTATCATAATATAGAGACATCCAAAAAAAACGTCATCAACTTTGGCTATGAACGAGAGAGATGGAAATAGCGGTCATGTCTAAGTTTTTCGGTTATGTCAAACTTTTGACAAGTGACTGTCACAATTTGTAAAATAAACAATGGCTGTCATATGATGTGACCGTCTTGACAAGTAAATAAGGTTATAAATTCGATCAAGAATAGAAATAGTCTTTTTTTCCTCGGCCAACTTTGATGACGTTTTTTTTGGATGTCTCCATATTTGTGTATCAATGTCGCTGACGCAGACGGTTTTTGTTCTTGGCGCTTGCCACCGAAATCCGTTATTGGCATCAAGAGTTTATGCACAACGCTATCCGGACATTCTTTTCAAAAACGAATCCACATGTGTATTAACCAAAACGGAGAATATTTTGAGCAGTCGTTGTAAATCAACAGGCTAAGTTTATGTAGCCTTTTCTTGATTGTGTTCCCTGTCTTTGTTTGAATTTCGTTTCACTTGTGTTCTATTTTAGTTGTTCCCTTTTTTTTTTTTTTTTTTTAAAAAACCCCTTTTTAAAACCTTTTTTGGGGGGGTTTTTTTCTTTCGGGGGGCAAAGTTTAAGTTGTTTTTCTTGTTTGTGGTTTCGTTCCATTTGCGTTCTATTAGTTGTTGTTAGTGGTTTATTTTTGTTTGCTAAACCACTTTTGAAACATGCCAGTAAGTATTAATACTGCCACTCCCAGGCAAAATGTGAGGGAAAAGTGATTTTTGCAACGCGTACGTGACGCTGTAGACATCCGATTTTTGCACACTTTAGAAAGAATCGAATATTCTTGGAAAACTGTTGGAGATAAGTATTGATAACCCGATATCAGTAGAAAGGGCATTTAATTTCGCATCCAACGGCACTATTTAATATGGGTCATGCCATTTGAAAAAAAAATAGTATTCAGGTTTTAAAATTGTCAAATGTAGGGTCCGATATTTCCGGCTCTGAATAACATATCCAGTTTGCCCATAGTGAAAAAGATAGGGTAATTTGTGCTAAATCTAATCGTCCAAACCGCAGGTTTCTATCTTTTATGGTTTAAATGCTATTATTAAATGCAGTTGAATATCTCAAAAACTATAAGAGATAGGTATAGGGAACCCTTAACAAAGTCGACCTAGAATTAAACGGGGAATCACAAAATGTAAAAATATACAGGGTGTCCCATTTAAAATAACAAAGTTAGGTGGCGTGCAGAATAAACGGAGCACCCTATATAATTGAAAATATTTTCCTCATATGCACAATTATTCAAGACAACTACCACCCAAAGCACTTTTTTGTTAAATTTCTAATAACAGAGTTATGGATGAATCCGCCTTAGGTGGAACACCCTGTATAAGCTAAGTGGTCTAAAAAAACTGTGTTCCAAATATTGCAATTTTTGCAACAATTCAACGATTTTCTCTTCTAGTTTCGCGGACAGAACGAACGACGCTTTCAGCGCGATGATGCTCGTCCACATAACCTGGACCAGCTTCATAATAAGCGTGCTAGGCGCCGAAATTATCATGGAGACGAACTACTTCAATGCTCTCAGATACACCATGCACCTAGGAGGGTGGCTGGGCATGCTGTTTCTCGTCTGTTTTTATGGTCAGATTCTGATGGACCATGTAAGCAGTTCACATTTTCAGTCGATACCTAACTATTTAAAGTTATTTTCATGTGAGCTTTAAGTACGCCATATCTGTTTTTAGAGCGCCGACATAACAACGACGGTCTACGACACAAAATGGTACGAGAAATCGCCGGGAATCAGAAGAAGCCTCGCTCTAATTTTACTGAGGTCTCAAAGGCCGCTAATGCTGCGAGCTGGCGGAATAAACGTCATGTCTCTGGCCACTTTCATCCGGGTACGTATTTCAGAAGTGGGATCGAAATGGAAAGTGAAAGTAAAAAACTGAACAACGTAAAACACTTTGCAACAATCAAAATGATGTAATGTAATTCGTGATGAGTCGAATTAGAAATATTTAGAGCACTGTCGTCGCGATATTTTGCAAAGACTCTCTTTTTAGGTACCACGTTAATAAGTCTCCCAACATTTTCTGGGGTATCCAAAAATGTACAAAACACAAGGCGTTCCATTTAAAATAACCAAGTTGTGTAGCCGTCATACGAAAGTTAGTACCTTGTACGATTGGAAATATTTTGCAAATAGGCAACGCATAATTATGGGCAACCTTTATCTGAAACAATTTTTCTTAAATCTACAATGACAGAGTTAAGGAAACGTTTCAAATTAAACACCCCGTATATAAATATCGTGAAATACTTTTTATTCAGTTATCAATACATTTTTCTTTTTCAGGTTTTATACTCGGCATATTCCTACTTCACGCTACTGCTGAAAATCAAGCCGTAACGCTAGTCTCACATCTCTAACGAAAATATATATATTAATAATTAAATTATATTAATAATGTATTCAGAATGTATTAAAAAATAAATAGCTAACACATAAAAAGGGAAGGAAGGAAGACCTACCTGAAGAACATAATAAGATATCTAAGAGCACATCCCACTCAGCGGACGGTCTGTGGTGGGGAGATTCGCGTTTGTTGTCGATTTTGTACCCTCCATATTTCAATGAGAACCAAACCCCCTTATCGCGGAAGCCAAGGATCAGAATGCGGGCAGTTCGCTCTGATTTATGTAACATCACAGTAACGTCTATTTCACTGAATAAATGTCTTTCACATTTCGGAAGTAAAATTCGCACCTAGTCATTCCACACTGATTATAAATTGACATATGTCAAATATGCCTCATCCGATTATTACCATCATTATTTTTTTATCTTTTACCTAAAATCATCATATTTCCTTAAAACCATACATTATTTAAGGGACTCCACTGTTTTTGTGCCTTGCGTCTGCGATATGTCGCGCCCTCTATCGTTTAATACATCAAAGCTGATATTAATGAATGCACCTCTGCAGTTTTCGTTAATTACCGTAGTTGCCATCGTATGTCGCCACTGATCGCTTCCCCGAAAAAAAAATGCTGTTTTATCAAACAATAAAATACATACATGAAAATTATTAAGGGGCTATTTTTTAGGCTTTATATACTTCGAAATTAATTTTTTTTAATGGACAGTCGACGGCCAAAAACCAAAGTACTCCACTGATTTTCTGCGTTCCGTGACAGGTCGCACCATCTAACGTGTAGTTTATTAAAGCCGATTCCTATGAAAGTTTTCGTTAATTACACTACTAGCCGCCGTACGTCGCTACACTCGCCTCACACTAAGAATTGTGGTTAGACCGATAGAAAATCGCCATTTCATCAAACAATAAGAATTGTACGTACGTAAAAATTATAAGGGGGCTATTTTTAATCTTTACATACGCCAATATTCATTTCTAGATGGACAGTCAGGCGTCCATAGACGGTTTCTTCGTGGATCTCGTGGACGACGCTTGGCGTGCCGATACGCTTCCCGACGACGACATCGCAGTGCCCGCTTGGGAGCTGTCCGACCCCGAGGCCGATTCCGGCGACCTTCACTTCACCCTGAAGGAGCAGGAACAGAAGTGGACGGATATTATGCTCACGGCCCTCAGCGAACACCAGTAAACCATGGAGCTGCCATCGGTGGGCAAGCAGTGCTCTATACCCGACTGCAAACAGCTGGACTTTCTCCCTTTGCAATGTAAATGCGGACGAGTGTTCTGTTCGGATCATTTCACGGAACACGCGGGGACCTGCGAGAAATCCAGATATCTATCCGAAGAAGAGTTAAAGAGTATCCGAAACGTTTTTGTTTGTTCTCAGGCCGGTTGCGGTCAACGGAGCGTCGTTCCGTTGGTGTGCGACAGGTGCAAGAGGCATTTCTGTGTGCAGCATAGGCATCTAGCGGAATGTGAGGTGAAAGACCCCGGAGTTTTGCTAGCAGAGAAGGAGAGGTATGCAGCGCCGGTGAGGCAGTTTAACGAGGCCAAAGCTGCCGTCGAGAAGCAGGTAGATTAAGAAGTGTGACCCACTACGGTGTAATACGGTATATTTTCGTTTTTAGGTGGAAAGTAGTCTAGCCGAAGCCAAAAAGAAGGAAAAAAACAAGGCAACCGCATGCAAAGTGCAGCTGATGAGGATAAAAAACAAAGCAACGGGACCGAAAACCATCCCCGCTGCCGATCGGGTGTATTTCAACGTGGCCCATCCTAAAAATCGCGAGAAGACTTCGGCCGTGTTCGTTTCGAATCAGTGGTCGGTTGGTAGGGGCGATCGACGCCATCGCTGAAGAACTGAAGCTGCAGAACAACAATAACAAGATGAACGAGAAGAAATTGAGGCTCTTCAAACAGCACGACAACGAGATTATTTGCAGAAACGTTTCCGTTACTTTAAATACTTTGTTAAGTTCGAACGCGATCGCAAATGGAGAAAGTCTTATTATCGAATACGTCGATGATGAGTGTGTTAACTTAGTGTGAAATTTTTGTTCAATAAATGGTTTTGTACATTCTTTTTTTTAATATTATAACCCAAATAAATGCAAAAAAAATTATTGGGAAGTTTATAAGTGCAGTATGTGACAACAGTTCTTTTAATATACAGTTTTTACTGGAATTCTGGGTAAAAGTGGCAATGCAGCTAAGTCAATGTCAACGTGACGACGTTTAATCAATACCGATAGTCATTTAGATCTCAGTTTGTTGCACCGAAAAATTTCAGAATGATGAATAAAGAACCCGTGTTTATTTGTAATGTTTTTTTTTTATTCTACTTATTCCCTTTTTTTTATTCTACCCAAATTAATGCAAAAATAATTATCGGAATGTTTGTAAGTGCAATATGTGACAACACTGCGTTTAATATCCAGTTTCTGCTTAATTCTGGGTTAACATGGCAACTCAGCGATGTCAATGTCAATGTGACGATGTTTGATCAATACCGATAGGCGTTTAGAGCTCAGTTTATTGCACTGTAAAATTTTAGAACAATGAATATAGAACCCGTGTTTATTTGTAATGTAAATACCCTCGGCCACATCGACTACGGGGTGCCTATAGTGGCAAACAAGTGTACCGATTACAGAACGTCCACGGGAACCTACCACCAGTACATTCCACCGTTTCCGGAGGAGTTTGACTGCGTAAGTACTGATTAAATTTAACAGAAATATCGACAGTACTATCTTATCTTTTTTTATCTTTGATTTGGTGCCTGTAATTAAAAAGTCTCGATGAGCTACGGAGCGCCAGCGGTGAAATTATTCCGTGGTACTTTGTAATAATAATATGACTGTGTTGGGTACGTAAAATTTATTAAGCTTCTAGAGGGTCAAAGCGAAGATCAAGAAGGGAATTGCTGGAGAAAGATGTGACCCTGCGTGATAGCATAAAGAGCGTCTACAACATCGAGTATGTGAAGAAGAACAAGCAGGACAACCAGGAGAGGTACGGGAGGGGGGTCCTGGCGGACGAGATACACTACATAAGGGATGTCCAGGAAAAGGTGTTACAAGGAAAATAAATAATATAAAGATGCTTAACGTTATCCTTGTAGATGTTTAAGAATCCACCAGCGCCGATGCAGCAGGCACTGTCCGAGATGAAGGATGCGTACCAGATGAACTTCTACTCTCCTCAGGAGAGGGAATCTTTGGCTCCTGCGACTTATGCCAGATGCGATGTAAGACCATGTTAAGATACTCAGTTTTTCCACAATTTTTACCTCATCCGATCACAAACTAGTTCGTTCACATTGTGTTACGATTCAAAGACATTTCGAGTTTCATACTGCTATGCGTTTCAAATGCATTGCGTTCTCACTTTGAGCGTTAGAAGCAAAACTGTCGGACCGAATTAAACCAACATATTGTAACGTCTTGTTCACCTAGGGTTCGTTAGGTGTGAAAAATCAGACATGCACTTTTAACTAACACAATTTATTTAAATGAATACAAATCGAATTAAACACTAAATTAAAACTAATTTATTTATGTACAATTTATGTTCGAATGTTTTACGAAGCTCGCGACGTAAATTTATTTCAAAAACTGTTCATCGCCGCGTCGATATGCCTCTACATATATACCCTGTTAGCCGGTACACGTATATTCGGGCATTCTTCTGGATATTCGAGCCGCTCGAAAGAACTCGAAGTTTCCGGAAGGCTCGAGAGGCTTTCCCCAACGCGGTGAGGTGTCACTGAGTCACCCTTGTTTTGTCACGGCTGGCCGACGGGACCCATGGTGTACAAATAGTCATCCACAACGTTTTAACTTCACAATCGCGTGAGTTCTGGGCATGTGGTATCCGTAGTCTGCCCACTCCTTGGCGACAAGTTATAGAGTCGGATGGCGCTGACATTCTAAATTAAATCCCTCCCGTTTATAAAATAAATGAACATACCGGCAAGGCTCAATACTCTTAAATCGACAGGATAGCAAAAAAGGTGCGTAATGTACTTTTAGAGATATTGATTGATTATATAAGGATTGTACCGAATTTGGGGACTGATTTCGACTAAACGATATTTGTAAATTAAATTCTACAAAAACGTTTTTCCAAACTGCTTAAATTAATTTTAAAGAAACATAAAGTAGGCCTTCTTTTATATGTACGATTTTTTACAAAAAGAAATATATTTTGGTTAATATGTTACTAAATAAAATCATACCGACGTCTTCGTAAATATTAAAAATAGAATGAAATGAAACCATTCTCGCATGTTATGCCAATTGCACAATAAATAATGATGCTGAAAAATCTTTATTCATTTGAAGTGCATAGTAAAATTGCATATTTTCACTACATACATACTTAATCAACTATGCGGTAGTAGTGATGATATCCTTCGCAATATTGTAAAGCCTTATTTGGATTATTTTAGAGCACTATGCTTGTATCCCACAAGTGATACTGGACATTTATATCTAGTATATTCACAAAAAAAGCGCTCTTTTTTAGATAATAGGACTAGGTAGGCCCCTACAACCGACAATACCCCCCGGAAAACAGGGCTACTGGAAATACCTGGACATCTACATGACCGACAACATGCTGAGGTACCCGCCGTACACACCGGACCAGATGAAAATGGCCAAGGAGGACCTACCGACGTTCTACAGCAGCTGCGGAAAGTACAAGGTGCGTGAAAGTACCAAAAAATAGGAAGAGAAGAACTGAAACGCGTATTTTTTTTCAGAGCCTGAAGCAGGCCATGCCTGGACCTCTGACTGGAAACAAATCGGTGTGGGATAAGACCCTGTTTAAATTCCAGTTCCCACCTAAACTCATGTCCAGCGCGCCAAAGCATTGCCCTAACCTGTAAGTGACAAAATTCGGAGAAATGGAAGCGCCTGTTTCGTTTCGAAAAACATTACATTTACCGATAGTACACGTTTTGTGATTAGGATCTGGAAAGTGTGCTACAGCGCAGGGTCGGCACTATACAACTCTATGATAATTAAAGTATAAACGGTATTTTTTAATTGCCTTGTAAATTATGTATGCGTGTATGTCTTGCCCGTGCATGCGTACGCCACTGACCGTGCCTGGTAACGCGCACTGGGACTCTCATGTGGCGGGTACGAGGGAAGGCTATATGCAATTTATCCATATAAGTGTAGCGAGTTCCGTTGTAGAAATTTAGTATTGTAAGTTAGCTCGATGCGAATGGACAAACGGTAGGTGTGTGTCGCGAGTGATGAACTAATAAACCTTAAATCCGTGCCGAGTGGGTTAAAGCACCGTCTTTCCAGTCGCGATACCTCTGTGCGCGTTGTTCGAGTCCCAGCCGGGGTAGCGATTTTTAATTGTCTCGCTTTCTCCGCCAGGGCTTGATATGCAACCACTAATACACTAGTGTATAGGTGTGGATGCATAGATGCCAATCCAACCGCACATGCCCTAGATTTGGTAATGTTCTGAGTTTTCTGGGTTTCCTCAGAACTGTAAAGCAAATGCGTTACCGAAATAATCTTAAGTCGCTCCCAGTGCGCCATGGCAAATAATAATAATAGCCACTCCTTCCCGCACAGGTCCCTGAGAGGACCTAAGGGGTTACTCTTCGGAGTAATTATAGGGTGAGTATTTTATTATTATTATTATTATTAATAATAATAAACGCGTGTTCATACGTATTTTGCACCGTGTACGTATTTATTTTAGAGTCCGACCCTGCGTTGTAGCCTAATCGAGAAAACTATGTATTCAAGAAGAAAACCTTGCTTGTGAACTGATGCACCTGATGATGATGATGATGTTAATGTTTTTTAATTATTTCAGGGGCTTGGAGTCGGAATACAAGGCCAACTACAGGTTCCGTACCGACATGGACACCTACGCCTACTTGAACCAGAACGGGGTGCTGTTCGGTGACTCGCTGTCGGGAGCCAGCGCCTGGCAGAACCTCTGCCCTCCAGGCATGTACTGCACGGAGCAGTGCCACATAGGCACCGGCTGGCCGATCAGAATGGTGGTCGACACTGGCCTTTCGGAGAAGGAACCCACCCCTCGGGGCCCCTGCTGTGTGCGGGTCACGGGGTGATCGATTAATAAAAGTTATACACACGAAAAATACTAGTTTTTTCATTTGTACGGAGAGAATACCGCGTGACATGAGTATATAGGCAAACGATATTACACCTGAGCATATAAGCGACCAATATTACACCTGACAATATAGGCAGCCCACATTACACCAGAAATATAGGCAACCGATATTACACTCGAAACTGGGAGTGCATAATCTTCACCGAGATTTAGAACAGACTCTAAATCTCGGTGATAATCTTAAGAAAAAGGTTATTTTTTGAAGTTTTAGATCCTCCTAGTGCTTAAAATATTGTATCTTTATTTGTTGTGAAAGTAACCTCAAGCAGTATCAAATATAAATTAATATTTTTATTCAGTTTATCATAAAAATGTTCCATAAGTAAATCAATTGTAGTGAAATTTTTTGGTAGTCCCAAAAATAAGCGAGGAAAGGCATGGGTCAATAATTTATACAAGGTTCGGCGAAAGACCAGACTTTTTGCCAGACCCTGTATAAACAGGAACTCTCTATTTTACTCAAAAAACTAAAATAGACGGTAGGGTAGGCAAAAAAAAACAGAATAGAAGGAATAGAATTAAAACGTGAAAATAAAATGTAAAGGTTTTCCAATTAGAACGGGCCGATGTTGACAGGCTATGGTGGTCAAGTTGTTTTGGCTGCGTCTGTCAAATATGTTGTTTATTATTCAGTCACTGCTGCCAAAACACCATGACAAGTTACACGTTAAGCAACACGTCCAAAGGATAAAACGTTGCGCGCGTTGCGCCAATTTTACAGCAGACGCGATGGCCCTTCAAAGTCGACTTTCCAACGTTTGGTGGCCAAATTCGAGACGACTGGTTCGGTAAACAATCTGCCAAACCAGTATGTCAAGGAACGCCAGATCGGCCGAGAACATCGTCGCTGTCCGTGTAAATGTGCAGGAGAACCCGAGACAGTCAGTTCCTCGCCGTGCACAAGAACTCGGCCTTTCGCAGACTTCCACTCGGCAAATTTTGCGTCGGGACCTGGGCCTGCACCCTTATAAGATCCAACTGACCCAAGAGCTCAAAGTTAATGACCATAGCATCCCGGTTGTTGTGGGTCGTTATTGGAAGAGGGCCCCAATTTTGACAAAAATCATCTTTAGTGAGGATTTGAAAGGCTATTTAAAAAACCACCACCCAGTTGTATAATCAAAAAATAAGGCGCCGGGGCTCTTTTAAAAAACGGTACTACCTACAAATCAAAACCAATTTCCAAAAAAACGAAACATTTTAAAGGACAAAATTCAATGGAGGTATTTTTTTTATCTACCTTTTGGTTGTCCAGTAAGCCGCAATCGACTGATGCTCTCAAAGTGAACATAACCTAGGCCATCGCTCAAATTAGGCCGGATCTATGCGGCAAAGTCATAGAACAATGGACCTGTGGCATTCGTGCCACCGTGAGAAGCCACGACGTCATATTCCATACATAATGGCATGCATGGGTGTTTCAAATAAAAAAATAATTTCGCTAATACCTCACACACAGCTTGTTTTATTCCAATTCGACATCGACCCGCCCTTATTGGAAATGGCACAATGAGTCCACGTCTTCCTCTATTTCCGGTGTTTTTCACGGATTAATTAACTTTATCGCTGAGTTGTGTGTTGTTCAAAAAGACCATTTAGAAAAAGCGACCGTTTTTCAAGGTTACTTCAAAGAATAACACAAAATGAAATTTTACAAACAATGTTTAGTGTATGCCAAGAAGAAATTTCTGAAGAAATAGACTATTGCAGCTGAAACAAGGATCGTTGTGTCAAAATCATCCTCCACATTGGAGGAGGATGTGGTAATAAGCTTTCTACTGTAAGACCGCTATGAATAACATAATAACAAGAAAATTAAAACAGTAAATAAGTATTTTTAAGAGCGTTACAATTTCTAATTTTCAGAATCGACCTCGGGAAATTAAACATTTTCAATTGCACCGTATTTCTTGTAAGTATCCATTTGCACCCTCACATTTTTTATAGCACGTGCTACCACTGGGGGGGTATTGTAAAAAAATATTTTATAGACCCCTTCTTATACAATGCGAGCCACCACTGGCTTCAGTCTAATCTGGGATGCGGTCTGGATACGCATTTATGCCTTTTTCAATATACTCATGGGGGAAGGACATCGTAAAAATGTGTTTCATGCAATGCGAACCGCCACTAGTTTGAGTCTAGTCTGGCAGTTTCGTATGCGGTCTGGGAACAGTGGGTACCCTTTTCCGATTAACGGGGGTTTCCGAACTGTCGTAAAATGCCCATTGATCCTCTCAGGACTCCGAGGGCTATCGAACTCGCCGCACCACCAGCAAAATACGGCACGGCCAACGCGACACGACGAAAGCAAAGTGGTCTTTTTGCAGTCGGGACGTTGCATCTCGCAACTCCTTGTTCTCGTGTTCGTTCACCTCAATGACGGCCAGACGCGGTGTTGCCAGTCACCGCGTAATTATCAGATTCTAACATAATTTCAGGCGTATCCCCATAAAAAAATTCGAAGGTAGCATTTATTGTGGATTTTCAAAGCGTAATTTCAAACCATCACTAATTAATAAATAGTCTCGTTAATTTTTAGCGAGGTAAATAAATAATCTAAAATGTAAGTGAATTGTAGGCGTCAGAATTAAAGAAGCCAGCGCCACTGCGGAAAATTTTGAAACTAATTACTGTGCGTGCATTACACTCGAACCCCTCTTAATTCACCTTCGCTTAATTCACATCCACTGTAAAAGTTTTAGAACTACGTTTGGAAATTGGATTCTCGCATGAATACAATTTTTATTGAAAAAAAATGAGGTTGTAATACATTAAATATGGACACCTAACCTCTAAAATAGGTTAGGTGTCTTTTAAAAATATTTAACCTTTAAAATATTCATTCAAGTGGAAAATTGAACTTTGTCACGCACGACTGGGTATACTTACGTTTATTTTTTTGTTCAGTTGGCTCATTTTTCGTTATGAGTGGCTTAAGTGCTGTGGTATATCTCTAAATATTTCTTTTTGCAGCTAAAACAAGTTGACGGTATGGTCGCGACCTGAGTGAGGCTAAATTTCGCTACTTAAGCGAGGTGATGATGCACGGATTTGGTGAATTAAGAGGGGTTCGAGTGTACTTCTCTGTTGTTATGACTGTTTTACACACACCAATTTTTCTCACAATAAATTGTACAAGTTGACCTTCAATTTATTGGAATACGTGTAAAACAGAAATTGCGCTCAATTTATTGTTCACAATAAATTGTAGAATTTAGAACTTGCTTTAATTTCTTGGCCAATTTTAGGGATATTTAGTAACTTTTTACATTTATTTCATTGTACCAACCTCATAATGAGGTAAGCGATTTCTCTTAGGGACAAATCTATGATAACTTTGAGGTTTTAGTCATTTGAGAGTTGGCAGTGTTGAAATTGGCCAATAAATTGTTACAAATATTGCAAACAAGAAGACTAGAACAAGGAGAGTGAGCTCGCGTAAAATAGGTACCCAGAGAACGGCATAAATGACGTCGAAATCCGCTGGGGTATTAGTGGCGCTGCGGGCACCGCATTTCTTAGCTTCGGGCGCAGTGCGCCATATTAAGTTTATTAAGTTTATATTTAGGTATTTTGTGCCGCCCGAAACACGCGAGCTCGGTCTCCTTGTTCTAGTCTTCTTGATTGCAAAGTGTAAACAGTTACTAAAATTGGACAATTTATTGAAAAATAAATTCTACAATTTATTGTGCAATAAACTGGTATGTGTAAAACAGTCTTTACGTCGTGTTTAATGTGATTATTAGAGCTCGGAGGCTAATAATAGATACGTACTTTACCAGGCGGGTTTTATAGCCGTGGAAGCAGTGGGCATTGAAAAGTCACCTTATTTAAATTGAAGAGGAATTCGAAATATGCCTACGAAAGGCATAGGAAGCAATTGACTTGAAGATTGAAGGACTCGAGTCCGACCCTGTTGCGACTCGCCGGAATCCCGTCTCCGCCGATGACTTTCCCCGACTCTCCGTAATTTCGATTGGCAACGCCGCGCCGACCGGGGGTTGTTTTTGTTTTGAACGCGCCGCGGCCAATCGCACGGCCATAAACAAACCGGCGGCGCGCCATTCGCCGAGAGCCCCGGCCCCGTCCAAGGACGATGTACTAGCGGACCAGCGATCATTCATCCCGTTGTGCTGGTGCGGTCGCGTTCACCGAGGAAGGAACAGCCGATATTCGCCGCTGTCCGCCCGCCAGTAATATGATTTATGCGGGCAGGAACAAATTCGAGGTAGGTGGCGAGTCGTCCGGCTCGAAAGACGCGTCGATCTAGTCGCCCGGGCATTGTTATCGTGTCGTTGCGATTGTTTGAAGTAAAACAGCTGATCTCGGTGGAAACGTCAACGCGATTTCGGTGTGCAAAGTGCTGCGAGCGATCTCCCAGAGCCTCCTTTGATTGTTTATCCGCTCTAAAAGTATCCTTCGAAGAGGATCTAGTGTGTAACTGACGCGTTAGTCGTAATTCGACGTTCCTAAACCCTTGTGTATTTTTAAATTCTTTGTTCTGGCCGTGTTTACTAGTCGTGCTAAATATGTCCGCCGTATATTGACATCTGCGTCTTAAATTTTCGCACAGTCTTATTTTTTTTACTAGTGTGCATAAAATAGATCACGGTAAAGCTCACGGTGCAAGCACCCTGCATTAGAATCGCATGTTTCCGTTTGCATGTCTGGTGTACCTTTGGTATGGGCACATTTTTTATTTTTATTTCACGTCATTATCAAATAGTTAAATCCATTAGTTCAGCGTATTTTAGTTTATGTACCTTTCGTGACATATTCCCGTTTGTCCAGAACCCATTTGCCCGCCTAATTCGTTGGTGATTGCTGTTTTATAGGTAGGTCCTAAGTAATTTGAAACTTTCCTAAGTTATCTGCCTTCTAGGACGATTATAAATCGATTCGGAATGACTTTTTAACGCCCTGCGCGGTATATGTGAATACTGATTGTAAATAAGTCATTATTATGTTTGAATAAAATTTGTACACAAACGTGTTTTGAATACAGCAATCGCCCTACGTAGAGGTCGGTTTAAGTTGGTGCCGGAAGCGTGCGCGTCATTGGTGCGTTTGAATTAGGCAGCCGGACAGGGCCAATGGCTTCCGATCGCTAACAAGCGCTCGGTGAGCGGTTGAATCGATTGAACGTCGCTTCTACAAAGTGAATTTTTGGTGCGTAGAATCGTGGCTTCATAAAAAATTACAAAATCTGATATGAGAAGTTGTCTCAGCCCCCTCTTGTCACCTTTTTAAGGTGTTACGGAATCTACAGGGCGTTCATATGCTTGTGGGCTTCAACTAACTTTCTTTAATAGAACACCTTATATATTTTTATAAATTTAGAAATACACTCGAACCCCTCTTAAGTCACCTTCGCTTAATTCACTTTTCCTCATTTCACCACGTTTTCCCCTATTATGTCACGAAACTGTCCCTCTTAAGTCGCCGCCTGTTAAAATTTTAGAACTACGTTTGGAAATTGGATTCTCGCATGAATATATACAATTTTTATTGAAAAAAATGATTGTGTAATATATTAAATATAGATACCTAACCTTTAAAATAGGTTAGGTGCTTTTAAAAATATTTAACCTTTAAAATATTCATTCAAGTGGAAAATTGAACTTTGTCACGCACGACTGTGTATACTTACGTTGATTTTTTTCGTTCAGCTGGCTCATTTTTCATTATAACAAGTGCTGTGGTATATCCCGAGAATAATACACCACCATATATTCTCGGGTATATCTCTAAATATTTCTTTTTGCAACTAAAAACACGAAAAAGTTGAGGTTATGATCGCGACTTAAGAGAAACTAAATTTCGCGACTTAAGCGAGACGATGATGCACGGATTTGGTGACTTAAGAGGGGTTCGAGTGTAGGCTATTGTGAACCGAAAACATGTACAATAATCTGTACCTAAACCTAGTCGATTGGGAGTTCCTTAATTTAAAAAAAAAAAACGGCTAACGATAGGGTTTAGAAAAACCGTCACAACTTTTTTGAGTAGCAGCCTCCCATTTTATTTTTGGCACGGCATAAGAGCATAAAGAGCCCCGTACTGTGCGATTGAAATAAATTTGAAAATGCTAATACAAAGTATCCAATTTGTAGTGTTAGATTTGGCAATTTCAAATCTAGTTTACTTGTTTATGTCAAATGGAGTACCCTGTAGTTTTTCGGTCCAATTGTCCAACTTTCAATTCTTTTGTTTCTCATATACACATCATGGGGGTTGAAGTAATACATTTCGTAGATATTTTCGATTTTTAAGTTTTTTTAAGTTACACTCGATTACCTCTTAAGTCACCAAATCCGTGCGTCATCTTCTCACTTAAGTCGCGAAATTCTCTTTTCGCGATCATAACGTCAACTTTTTCGTGTTTTTAGTTGCAAAAAGAAATATTTAGATATACCACAGCACTTGTTATAATGAAAAATGAGCCAGCTGAACGAAAAAATCAACGCAAGTATACCCAGTCGTGCGTGACAAAGTTCAATTTTCCACTCGAATGAATATTTTAAAGGTTAAATATTTTTAAAAGGCACCTAACCTATTTTAAAGGTTAGGTGTGTATATTTAAAGTATTACACAATCATTTTTTCAATAAAAATTGTACATATTCATGAGAGAATCCAATTTCCAAACGTAGTTCTAAAACTTTTACAGGCGGCGACTTAAGAGGGACGGTTTCGTAACATAATAGAGAAAAACGTGGTGAAATAAGAGGGAATGTGAATTAAGCAAAGGTGACTTAAGAGGGAATCGAGTGTACTACCAAACTAGATGTGAAGGGGAAGAACAAACTTGATATGAAGCAACGGTCTTATAAGAGGCTAAATACGCAGAAAAAAATCACCCTGTAAAATTTTATTAGTCAAAATGATTTTATTTTTACATCAAATTTTGCCACAATAATTTTAAATCGGGTATCATTATAATCGTTAAAGGCGCCAACTCAAACCGGATACCTATCCCTTATTTATACAGGGTGTCCTACCGCGGTGAGCCTATACTGATGCCTCAGAACCAATGACCATTAGAATTCTGAAAATTTGACGACAAACGGAAGCCTATATCGTTCTGTTTATATTTCATACAACATAAAAACCGATGCACGTCATCAAACACGTGTTCAAGTTTTAGAGCGCAGTGATGCCAGATTGTTATAAAATTATTTATCTATTTAGAAATAATTGTGACTAGCATGTGGATGGATTCTTTGTGTTTGTTCATTGTTAAATAACTTTTTTCTGCATCATTAAAAAGAGAAATGACTGTAAAAATTTACGTATTTTAAAAGGCAACCGCAGTGGGACACCCCGTATACACAGTCCCGCGCTGGTCCCCTCTGAGTTTTGCAAATTTTGTTTTTTCCCTTTATTTAGTCGTCGAATGGTTTTATTTTTGTTTTTTTCTTTTCTGTTATTTTCCGTTAGTCACTTGGCACGCCGTCAGCTAGAGAAGACAGTAGTAGAGAGTTAGATGCAGAAACGTCTAACCGCCAGCGCCACTGGTGGCGCAACAAAAAACACTTTCGAAAGTCTAGCAAAGAGAACTGTTGCTCGCACAGAATGGCCGTAGATTCGGTTAAACAGCAGGTTTGTATACCACATTGTTGACTTGGTGTATTTCTGTGTTGGTTTTATCGATGGCAGTCAGTTGGAAATTGATAACGTAATGAATAGATACACTTTTGCTTATGATAGGATAACAGTACAGGGCTTTTTTGAATGTTCATGATATTTTTGGTTCAACAAGAAATTTTTTATGTCTAACAATTTTTTTTCTAAAATGGCTCAGTTAGTCAAAGCAAAAAAATCAATATTTTAATACAAAAAATTATAAGTAAAGCCGGCAAATCCGGGCGGCGGGCATAAAGTTTTCGCACATCTCAACGTAAATAACACTGTTGCAATTTATAAAGAGATGTGTTAAACTTACCCTGTTATTTACGTTGAGATGTGTGAAAACTTTATGCCCGCCTCCCGGATCTGCCGGCTTTAATTATAAGCATTTAAGCAACCTTCAAAAAGTAGGTATATCAAATTTTTCGAAATATGCTATGTGTTTTTGGCACTAAACGATATAATTTAATTAAAATCTAATTACCAGTAACAATTTGTTTCTAAAAAAGTCCATACTTTTTTTAGATTAAAGAACCGCATTCTTCTAAAAAAAATCGCACGGTAGAGTTGATGAGAGATGAATATACAAATTTTTCTTTGTATTTGGTGCAAACTTTTTGTTGGTCACTGTATTTTTTAATTCTGTAAATACTCTAGACACTATTTAACCGATGTTCACTGATTGATTTACACTTAAAAATTCGGCAAATCGACTGTCTATACAGGGTGACGACGAAACTAACGATGCTCAAAACTCTTCATTGTTTTTTATCCTCAAATTCTGAAATTTAAGAGAAAAAGACAGTTATATGTATATTATACACTATGCTTTAAATAATACTAGCGACCCGCCCCGGCTTCGCCCGGTTTACGACATCACATTAGAAACCTCTAAAATTATCAGTGTTTCTCTACTATATTATGCATGTATTATACATATAAACCTTCCTCTTGAATCACTCTATCTATTAAAAAAAAACGCATCAAAATCCGTTGCGTAGTTTTAAAGATCTAAGCATACATAGGTAGTAGAAAGAAGATAGGGACAGACAGCGGGAAGCGACTTCTGTTTCGTGTTTTATACTATGTTATGATGATACCAAACTAGACCTGACTAAATTCGTTTTCACCCTGTATGTTTTTTTGTAAAAATTTCAGCCCACATCTCAAAAGTAATGATGTAATTTTATCTTTATGTCGCCAAATAAAAATGCATATCGTTATCAAATTCAAACAACTGCCTTTGTTGCTTTTTAAATGACACTCTTGCACATTTGCATCTATTTAATGTATACTGTAACAATTTATACTTTCTTATAACTATTAGGTGCATTTTTTTTGGACCCATCCTATCCTTTTATCCTACATATTATGTACATTATAGTTCAGGACATTGAAATAAGTGCAGTTACTGCAGTTTAGTACTTTTTATATTTCTTGTTTCGATGTAATAGACTATACTCTATTACTTTATCTGCTGTTTCGTAATTAATCCTACTAGATCACATTAAACTCGATCAACCTAAGACCGTCGCGTTAACAGTAGTTCTTTTGTTTCAAGGCCTTCTAACGCCATTAAAAAAAAATGACAATTTGTACATTCTTATAAGTATTACAGGTGCGTTTTTTTTTTCGGACAAACCTGCTATTTTTAATCCTATATAACCTGCTCCTCAAAATTAGCGTAACACTTTAGATGAGCGCCATTTTCGTTCTGTTTGAGCTAGAGACTTGCGGTTTGAAAATTCCAGTAGCCTATGGGGTTGTTTTTAATACCCCCAGTCGCTACACTGTTACTTAAACGGTTCGCCGTCCACACCCCAAAAACCAACCCCATGTCGAAATTTGAATTCGCAAGATTTTGACGGCAACTTCAGAGTCCTACAAGATGGACTAAGAAGGACGCTGTCGGGTAAAAACCTGGCACACATTACGACCTCCCCAACAAGTCCTGAGCGCTTGGTCGCTGCCCCACCCTTTCAACCCATTTCCAACCTCCGTGATTCATCTCTCTGCAGTTATGCTGAGTTTAACATGCTCTGACCACTGGTTGGCGGTTTCATTGATCCAAATGCTGCTAAAATCAATTGGTCTGGGGTGTCACAACCAATTTTCACCCGCAGACCATTCAAACATCCCTCCAGACCATCGCAACACCTACCCCCCCCTATTCACATCGTTTAATAATAACAGAAAAACCAAACTTTGGGTTACAGAGTTCAAATGTAAGACGGAACAAATCTTTTAATGAACTGAAAACTTCAAAAACATATTTGTCAAACTCCAAAAAATTACGTGACACTGGACAGGTGTTGTAAGGGTGGCCTATCTTCCAGGCGTTGGGAAAGTCGGGCGTTCGCTTGCCCAAGCGGCAAGAAACACTTGTCGCGCTCACCGAGCGTCTCTCTCACGGATTTAACGATTATCGACTCGCACAACTACTGTAAGGGAAGGTTGCACCTACCTCAGTGGCGGCTGGTGATAAAGGGCACAGGGGCACGTGCCCAGCCCAAATTTCAATAGAAAATATTTATTTTGTGTTAATTTACTATAAATTACTGTTACAATAATATCAATTAATTGTAAACGACAAACTATTCATATTCTAATTATTATTCCTTTTATACCACAAAAAATATTTTTATACATATAATGACAGCTTCGATCGGGCCGTAGTCTGAATTCCTCGCATTTCGCCGCGTGGGCGAGGGCACACAGTTTCCCAGCCCTCGTTTTTAATCGGGCTTTTTCGGTGACTGGTAAAGTTTGGCGACCATTGCAGACAAAACGTCGTTAAATCGGTCGAACATCAGCTGAACGGGTCACACTTGTTGAGTGACCGTTTTTAGTTTTATTGTTTATTTTCTTCGCTGAGAAGTGTGTTTTTACTGTTTTTGATTGTGAAACGTGTCAAAATGAATTCGGTGGACTTTTTATTGACTAATAAAGATATTACATACGAGATCCGAACGGAAATTAAACGAGTTAGGAAGGCCGATACCCGATTTGATTATTTCCAGAACAGACGTAGGAAAATCGCCAAATTATTCACGAAATTTTAATAGTAGTGTCTAGACAGATTTAAGTGGTTATGTGGGTGTCCTAAAAGAAACAAACCCTTTTGTTTTTATTTGTTTAGTGATGAGTGGCAACCAAAGTGCATGGACTCAAGAAGGTGTGAGTGATTTAAAACATTTAAATGGACGAGCTAGATTTAAATGAACGAGAAGAAACATGCTAGCTACAATGAAAAACATTTACATAACATCTTAGATTTTAGTGTGTCGGGAAAGGTAGACATAAGGCAACAGCTTGATAGTGCTTATCGTGAAAATATAAGAGCACAATGAAAATGTGGATAAAAACAGACATATTTTAAACCAAATAATCAATTGTATTAAATTTTGTGAAACAAATCCGGAACTTTAATGAAAAGGCGATTAACATTTTTGTGAACAATAAGGACAGGCGAGCTGATTTCCTCCTACTAATAACGGTAAGATACATATATCAATTTTTTTTCACATGTTGCCAACCATTATTTTAATACATTTAAGCCCTCAATATTCGTGACTAAATATTATTTCAAAAAGCTACCAAATCCCAAAAATTATTCTTGTGAAAGTCTATATTTTTGTATAAAAAGAATTTTTCATTGAATTTCAGAAGTGTCGGTAAAACGCATGACCTTGAAAATTTTAAAAATTTTCGCCTGCGCGCCATTAGTAGTAATAAGTAATCCTACTGACACACCCTCTGCTCACCCATATAACACACCCACGAGCCGCCACTGACCTACCTAACGACCTCTCATTTAAGAATTTTCGCCCACTCAAAATTTTTTACAGGGTGTTAAAAGGAGGGTGCTGGGCCACAAAGAAGGATTTGATAGAGACGAACTACTCGGAGTGGGCCGGAATGGGGTTCAGGCTTACTCAAGAACTCTTTCTAAGTCATCCCACGTGTAGAGACCTGCTTACATCCCACGCAGGCAAATTTGCAAGGGGTAGCTTGGAGGTAGAATTTTACTTCTGGCGCTCAATCGACGGTCTTCAGTGAGTCCAGTCAACTGGACTTCATGTGATGTGGACATAAATTAGAGACCAAATGACTGCCCATGTAGCCTCCAACAGTGGTGGAACTAAAGGAGGGGTAGGTGTGCGATGGTCTGGAGGGAGTTTGAATGGTCTGCGGGTGAAAATTGGTTGTGGCACCCCAGACCAGCCCAGATTTTAGCAGCATTTGGAGCAATGAACCCGCCAACCAGTGGTCAGAGCATGTTAAACCCAACTGCAGAGGGATGAATCACGAGCTGGAAATGGGTTGAAAGGGTGGGGCACCGACCAAATGCTCAGGAATTGTTGGGGAGGTCGTAATCTGTGCCAGAATAGGGTTTTTACCCGACAGCGTCCTTCTTAGTCCATCTTGTAGGACTCTGAAGTTATCGTCAAAATCTTGCGAATTCAAATTTCGACATGGGGTTGGTTTTTGGGGTGTGGACGGCGAACCGTTTAAGTAACAGTGTAGTGACTTCGGAGCATTAAAAATTGAAATGGTTCTCCACACCGCTGACCATGGCTCACTCGATGTCGTACGTTTTTTCGACGAATTCGGGGAAAATCTTTGGGAGTGCGATGACCTTTGGATGCAAATTCAAGCCTTTGAAGATCGTCTATGGGGATAGTGGATTGTAATTGTATTCTCATTGAACCGCGAAATCAATTCGTTACTTCGTTACAAGCTAAGCCGAGTAGAATCCATTCAAGTTGAACGAGTCATCAATTAGTTTTTTTTAAAGTATTTTTATGTATATTTTTCTTGGCATTTTATGTTGACGAGATGATTGTATTCAAAACTCATGAATCTCATATACTACATATGTAAATGTTTCCAACCAAAATATGAATCTTTTCGTAAGACTAATCAGTATTAACAGTGTTAAAATCCTCTAAAAACTAAAAGACACTTTTTAAAAGACGTGCAAGTTGAGGGCAGGTCAAAAATTTTATCGAGGTGTACCTCAACAAGGTGACTTGGTGGAAACATTTTTGGTGTTCAGCTTCTTCATTCTATTAGCACTTGCAAGCTGTTAAAGTTACCTTAATACCTGAACATTTAAGTACAAAAATCATATCAAATTACTAATTACACAACAGGATTAGTACTTTTTAAGTTTGATGACAAAAAAACTAAAACTTCGGTATCATTAAAACTACATATACAATGTATGATATTTTTTGGTTTAACTTTAATTTGTTATGTCTAGGATTTTTTTTCCAAAACGAGTGAGTTAGTCAGATTTCCTTTTAATATGAGTCCAAAAACTTTGAAAAGGATTTAATATTTTTGGTTTTATTCGTTTTTTTTTAAAACAAATCTTTTTAGCGATATATTTTCCTACAATCGACATATCGCCTTCAACTTTGGCTTATTAGCCGCAGAATTTCACAAGCTGTAATCTTATCAGAAGAAAAACAGATCAGTACTGTAGTATAAAAAATTGTCAGAATTCAACCCCCCTGACTGCCACAGTAATTTCTCAAAATGTGCCCTGACTGCCGAACTTAAGATCTTTGATAACTCTAACTAGGCATAGTTTTGACCCACTGAACATCATGGCGTTGTCAGAATTTGGCCTCGATCTGGAGGAAATTGCCCTAAAATGGCTCAATTTATGACGATTTGTTAGTTTTACCAATTCCAATAAATTTTGACCCATTAATCATCATAGTGTTATGTGAATTTGTCTTACACACGCCAAATTATCATAAAGTTTAGTTTTGTCGTTGAATCACCTCATGAATCCTCAATCTACAATAATTTTTTACCATTACTTCCCACATATTTGGACGCACCATAATGTTCAGGGAATCAAAACACCTCAGAAATGATACGACTTGTCAAAATAACTCTGTTTAAATGCGGAACATAACTTGAGTGTATGAGGACAAAGATTTTTTTAAACTGAAAAAAATGGTCATTTCTTAGAGCTCTAGTCTGTTTATATACCCCGAGATCATGTTCAGCATCCTCAAAAATACAGGAAAACACATGTTGATTACATTTTACACATTATCAGGCATTAGTAGAGCATTTAATTATAAGACAAAGGTTTGTGTTCTCGGCAGTCAAGAGGTTAAGCAACCTTCAAAAAGTTGGTGTGCGAACATTTTCGCTGCTGACTGCGTCTATTAAAAAATAGTATCATAAATACAATTTTATCCATAGTTTAATGTACCACCTTTCTTGACAATAAAAAAATATATGAACTTCAGAAAAGTTTTAGTCTTTCAATCTTTATTATTATTATTATTATTGCAGTTGAATAAAGTGTTCGCCGAAGATGAGGCGCCCATCAACAAGAAGCTGCCCAAGGAGCTTCTGTTACGAATATTTTCCTATTTGGACGTAGTGTCACTATGCAGATGTGCTCAAGTGTCCAAAGCATGGAACATCCTGGCCTTAGACGGCTCAAACTGGCAACGAATCGACCTCTTCGATTTCCAGAAGGACGTAGAGGTTCGTACCATTTTTTTATTTAGTGCAATATGATTTTTAAGAACGGTGCTCAACATCTACCAAAAAAACGCTATTTTTATTTTTAAATTTCAGTAATTAAAGTAGTATATTCATGACAACACCGCTGACTATACCAGTGCATCCGCTTCGGAATAGACAGACATGACATTATTGTGTCAAAATTTGCACGCTGAAAAACAACCTACGTTTTACTGAACACTTTAAACGCGAATACTACTAAAACAGTTATTCAGAGCGACTTTAAACAAGGCTTTTCATCATTCTTTTTTTGTCAAAGAGTGATTGAGAGGAATGATTAACAAGAATGAGTAGAATGACTAATAAAACATCAACTTTTGGGCAAAATTCGACCTAATTCATCAACATAGTATCCTTCAAGAGTGATATGTTCATTCCAACGCTTTTCTAACATTTCTATGCCTTTCTTATTGAACAATTTGTCCAACCCTTCAAAATACGCTTCAGTTTCGGCGATCACTTCCTCATTGGAGCCATATCTGTTGCCGGCGAACATGTTTTTGACATTTGTGAGCAAGTAATAGTCGTTGGGGGCTAAATCTGGAGAATACGGTGGATGCGGTAGCAGTTCAAGTGCAATTCGTGTAATTTTGCCATTGTTGCGATCGACTTGTGACACGGTGCATTGTCTTGGTGAAAGAGCACTTTTTTCTTCTTCAGTTGGGGCCGTTCCCTTTTCAAGACAAATAATGAATTGAAGGGATGATTATACCATGCGCATCCCAAAATACGGACGCCATAACCTTCCCAGTCGACTTTTGTGTTTCTGATCGCTTTGGGACGGCTTTCGTTGTCCACTCAGCTGACTGCCGATTTGACTCTGGAGTGTAGTGATGGATCTATGTTTCATCTATTATCACATATCGCATGAAAAAATCCTTTCGCCTAAACAGCTCCAAACAGTACTCTGAATAATCGACACGTTGTTGTTTTTGGTCAACTGTGAACAAATGCGGCACCCACTTCGAACAGAGCTTTCTCATGGACAAATGTTCATGCAAAATAGTGAATACTCTGCCTTCTGATATCTTTAAGGTGTCAGCTATCTCAGACAACTTGACGTTACGGTCTTCCAAAACGATTATGTGCACTTTTTTTATGTTTTCTGGAACAATTACCGCGTTTAAAATCACCAAACCACTTCTCTACCATTTGTCTCGATAGAGCAGAGTCCAAATAACACTCGTCAAGCTATTTCTTTGCTTGAACGGCATTTTTTCCAATTAAAAAGCATGGTTTTGTCAACACACGAAATTCAGATTTTTCCGTTGTTTTGAAAATCACAAAAGTAGCGTCACTAAAACCACCGTAACTTGTGAACTAATGGTCGCAATGTCATGAAATTTTGACACATATCGGTTGAAGGCTGGTACTATCTAAACATCATACGGATTTATCAATAGTGGTGCCATCTATATATCACCCTGCGAACTTAAGTAATGTAGTACCTCCTGCCAGGGCCCCATCATAGAGAACATATCGCGCCGTTGCGGCGGCTTCCTGCGCCAGCTGTCGCTCAGGGGCTGCCAGTCGATAGCGGACGGCTCGATGAAGACGCTGGCCCAGCTGTGCCCCAACGTGGAGGACCTCAACCTGAACGGCTGCAAGAAGCTGACCGACACGTCGTGCGCCGCCTTTTCGCGGCACTGCTCCAAGCTGCAGAAGCTCAACCTGGACGGCTGCTCGGCCATCACCGATAACTCGCTGAAGGCGCTCAGCGACGGCTGCCAGAATCTCACCCACATCAACGTCAGCTGGTGCAGCAACGTGACGGAGAACGGCGTCGAGGCGCTGGCGAGGGCTGCCCGCGCCTCAGGAGCTTCATCAGCAAGGGGTGCAAGCAGGTGACGTCGCGGGCCGTCATCTGCCTGGCCAGGTTCTGCCACCAGCTGGAGGTCGTCAACTTGCACGGGTGCAACGTGAGTATTGCGCGCGAAGGGTAGAGCTAAGTAACGTATCTAAGAGATAGTACTCATAGTTACCAGCAATATGTATACTATGCGACGGAAGCATTTATAACAAGCAAACTATCGTGCGATCAAAAAAAAAAAACTATATAAAATGAGGGTTCATTTTGTGGTTCTTTAAAATTTGTTGAAAGGACCCCGCACAAAACATATGGAAAGTGGGTCCTGGTCGAATTTGTCTAAAAATTGATTATATGGTAGTTCTCGACTTTCTGAACAAAAGTTCTTATGTACCAAAAAAGATCCTATAATTAGAATTCAAGATATAGAGGGATGAAGGTTGATTATTTGGCTATAGGGCCATTCCGCGGTGTACATTTGTACCATTCTAACTGTTATAATTCCTAAATTAGAACAAAATGGTCTGGTTTGAGTATAATTCAATTCATTTCTATGATATTTTAATTAAAACAAAAACATATTACGAATTACTCAGGCATTTAGATGCAATAATAGGTTTAAGCCCTGTGACGGGTGTTACTTGTATTTTTGCAAAATATGCCACCTTGTTGGCTAAACATCAGAGTTCAGCTAAATTAGAAGTTTTTGTAACAAAATGAATAGCGAAGTAGTGAGATAAATGATCTTCATTTCTGATAATTGTAAGAGATCTGTGGATATATTGCTTTTCACATTTTGTTTTTTTTGCAAGCAAAACTTGTGACGGGTGTTACAAGATTTGTGACGGGTGTTACGAGTGCAAATTAAACAAAAGATTATGTACACTTTGAGGCTTTATTTATTAATATAGACTATTAAAACTAGTATTATAAGATTTTAGATATTTTCTGTTCTATAATTTTTATTGATTTTTCGGGTTTCCTTTTGCTTCTTCTGTTCTTTTCTGTCTTGTGTTTCTCATATGTTTAGCGGCGAAAATATTGATGAATTTCTTTTGAATTATGAAAATTGAGAATATGATACCTGTTAATTTTCTATTTTAACATATATTCGCAAATTATTTTTTTTGCTCCTTGGTATCGATTACCGCGGAATGGCCCTATATTACTGAATATGCCTAATGTATTTTGCAGATCATAGACTCGGAGAATAAGTAGTCTGCAAGAAAGTTATAGACATTATATATGGTTAAGATATACAGGGTGTTAGAAAAGTACAGGAACAGCAGAATAACTCGCCAGGAGTGCATTTGTAGAAAAAATGTTTTATACAAGAGTTTTAGGATTTTTCCCCGGCTATCCATTTGTGACCTTGAATTTGACCTTGAATATGACCTTCAAGGTCATTTGAAGGTCAAGGTCGTTTTTTCAATTGGGAACACCTATTTTTGACCCCGTAATCGAAAAGAGCGGAAAAAATTACAGTCGAATTCGTCCTTGATTACCCTCATTTCAAATTGTGGAGATAACCACCCTGATGTCAATCTCATAATATCGTGGGAAAATGATTCTTCGCAAATAAGAGAGGCAACGTCACAAAAGGTTTATTCCTAGTTATCCATTGATAACCTCGAATTTGACCTTGACCATGTCCCTCAAGGTCATTCCAAGGTCAAGGTCATTTTTATAAACGTGGAACTGCATATTCTTGAGCCCGAAAAGGAAGAATGGAAAAAATTCAAGACGATAATCATCTTATCAGGAGGTCACTCCAAAGTCAAATGTACAAAATGGAATGGAATCCAATTTGAAGAGGGTAATCAAGGTCATATCCGACTGTAATTTTTTCCGCTCTTTCAATTACGGGGTCAAAAATAGATGTTTTCGATTGAAAAAACGACCTTGGCCCTCGAATGACCTTGAATCATGTTCAAGGTCACCAATCGCCGGGGATCCTAATCCTAAAACTTGTATAAAACATTTTTTTCTAAAAATGCACTCCTGGCGAGTTATTCTGCTACTGCAGTACTTTTCTAACACCCTGTATCATATCTTGTATATCTTAACTATATTATATAATTATAACTTTTTATTGATAGATTTCTTGCAGACTACTAATTCTCCGAGTCTATGATCTGCAAAATACATTAGGCATATTCAGTAATATAGCCAAATAATCAACCTTCATCCCTCTATATCTAGAATCCTAATCATAGGATCTTTTTTGGTATATAGGAACTTTTGTTCAAAATTTTTAGACAAATCGACTGGCACCCACTTTCCATATGTTTTGTGCGGGGTGCCCTTTGGAAAACACTTTTGTGGGAATTGGAAATAAATTACACCTGTTTTATCATGTATGGTACGAGGAATCATATGTGAAAAAATGGTTGATCCGGCCCAAAATTTTTTTTTTCTGTAAATGGTCAAAGTGAGTGCCCCTTTTTTAAGCAATGAATTATGTTTTTTTTTCTCTTTTAGAATATAAGGGACGAGGCAGTCCAGTCGCTAGCAGAGAAGTGCCCGAGACTACATTATCTCTGTCTGTCAGGGTGTTCGGCGCTAACAGACGCTGCGCTCATAGCCCTAGCTCAGCAGTGCCCCCTGCTGTCGACGCTCGAGGTGGCCGGTTGCACCCAGTTCACAGACGCCGCCTTCCAGGCCTTGGCCAGGGTAAGTTTACTTCATCCTCAGCTAGAGTACGCGTGCACCAACCTTTCCTCTAAATTACACACAGCAACTAAAGATGAAAATCCCGTCATGATTTTCAAATTGTTTGCTTAAAATACGACCTTGAAAAAAGCAGTTAACGGTCTTTAACTGGTCTGTAAACGTGCCCACCAGTCTAGCAGTTTTTCCTTACAGACTCTACATGTTACGGTCGCGCTATCATAAAATAAATATTCGAAATCACCGATTAATTATTTGACTTTGGTCAACAAACAGTAGTTTCTTAGGCGTTTTCACGTGTGACGTTTTATTATAAGCGTAATACCGACGCCGACGA
Organism: Aromia moschata; assembly: GCA_029963805.1. NCBI lineage: Eukaryota > Metazoa > Arthropoda > Insecta > Coleoptera > Cerambycidae > Aromia > Aromia moschata. The sequence continues at coordinate 387,077 of JAPWTK010000347.1, read as the reverse complement.
CATAAACACCTCGAACGCGCTAATAATAATCGTAGACATCACTAAACTTCGGTCTTCCTGACCTCAAGAGGTCGAATACAGCCCCTGCTCCTTCAAATTTCTTGTACGCCTTATATTTTGTTTTTAATGTATATTGCAGAGTTGCCGATACTTGGAGAAGATGGATTTAGACGAATGTGTCCTGATAACAGACGCCACACTGATTCACCTTGCGATGGGATGCCCGAGGATTGAATATTTAGTAAGTATGCGGAAATCGGTTTATACAGGGTGTCCCATTTTAAAAGTTTCCACCTTCATTCTCCAGAAAGCCATTTTGGAAACAAATAGCTCAATAAATGAGACACACTTGAACACTTGCTCCACTAATGTCTCGGCGCCCACGTTGTCATCATCGGGAGGCGATTTTTGAAACTTTCCGTAGCGAAATTTGTGTGAGTCGTAAAACGTTTGTCGTGAATTTCTAGACCCTGTCGCACTGCGAGCTGATAACAGACGAGGGCATACGTCACCTGTCGATGTCGCCCTGCGCCACCGAAAACCTGACCGTTCTCGAATTGGACAACTGCCCGCTAGTGACGGACGCCAGCCTGGAGCACCTCACTTCCTGTCACAACTTGCAGCGGGTCGAGCTGTACGACTGCCAGCTCATCACCAGGGTGGGCATCAGGAGATTGCGGGTAAGCAACATATGTACACATATCGCTTTTTATTCAACTTTGATAAGTAGTTTTGTAGTAATTAAAATAGTCCTGTATTTTAATGCACCGTTTCAATTTAGTTCACAATCAGGGTAGGCTGTGATTTATATATAGTGATTCCAGAACACATTCAACTGTCTTGACATAATTCCATAGCACACTTGTCTTGTCAAACGTTCAAATCCGATATTTTATTAAAAAAAAATTGTATTTCTTATTGCAAACAATAAAGATTTATTATTTTATTATTATCATAATTACGCGACTTATAAATAAGAAAAACTGGGATAACACAACTTAAAGTTTTTACCTTGGTTTTTGGTCATTTTTTTTCTCATTCCAGAATCACCTGCCAAACATAAAGGTGCACGCCTACTTCGCCCCCGTCACACCCCCACCCACGGCGGGCGGTTCACGCCAGAGGTACTGTAGATGCTGCGTCATACTGTGAGGAAACTGCCCCTCTGGATCCCACCGCGACGACTCGCCACCATCGTAATGCTATGTGTTCATCAGGCTTTTGTAGGGTTACGGTAACACCGACTGTTTGCAAGGGCCCTTTCCACGGGTGACTGACCCGCAGCCTTAGGCAGGCTCATTTAGCGGTTAGGGTACGCGATCTTTATTTGTCGCTCGGTGATATTCATTTGTCGCTCCGCGATCTTGATTTGTCACTATGCGATCGTCATTTGTTGCTCCGCGATCTTCATTTGTCACAGCGCAATCGTCACCACTAAACTGCAAGGGAAAGATCGTTTTGATCTTGACTTTTGTTGTTTAAATTCATATTTTACATTAGATAGCTCTTAGAAGAGAGAATAATGTATTTCTGGGTTAATTCGGTCTTGAAACCATGCAAAACCTGAAGTAGTGAGGCCATTTTGCTACTAAGAACAAAATTAAAAATTTTAATACGTAATGTCATGAATAACGGAGTTTGGATGTCTACAAATGATCAAAGATCATTTAGTAACTCCCTTTTTTCACTTTTCCAGTGTTTTATAAGGTTTTTTCTTTTCCAGCTTCCTGCACTTCCAAAAAATCATCCAAAAAAACCATTTTATTTTCAAATTTCAGTCATAATAAAAGTAGTTCATTTGTCACAACATACATATTTGTTGCTACTCATCGTTACATAATAACATCGTAAATAATAACATCGCTGACTGTACCACGCCACCCATTTAGGAATCAACAGATATGACGTAGTGATATCAAAATTGCACGCTGGAAAACAACCTACGTTTTACATATACACGCCTAAAAAATAAATTCAAAATGGTCCATACATGGCCAAAAATGTCCATTCATTTTTTACAATAATTATAATTCTGTCAATAAGTCCAAACAGTTTTCCGTCAATTTTCCTACTATCCGGTTGTTTCAAAAGTATTGAGCCTTGCTGATACATTCAAATATTATTATATTTATTTTATAAACTGGAAGAATTTAATTTAGAACGTAAGCGCCATCTAACTCCATAACTTGTCGCCGTAATAATGAGTAGGCAGACTGCGGATATCATGTTCCCAGAACTCGCGAGGTTGTAAAAAAGTTATGTATGACTTTTTGTAGATGACGACGATTGTCAAATGATTTATTTATTAAATGTTTGCTGAGGGCACAGAGCAAGTGATAATCAGTGGGGGAAAGGTCTGGTGAATACGGTGGACCGGGCAGAACTTCATAACCTAACTGGAAGAGGTTAGGATGTGTCTGTTTTGCTACATGGAGACGGGCATAATGCATAGTATAACTAACTTTGTCCAGCCGTGGCCGCAGAAGATCGAGCTGGGCGGCCAAATTGCTGAGTTGAGCACAACAGACAGCGGCGGTGACGGTGGTGTTGTCCTCCATGAGTTGACTGACATTACCTTTCTTAGGTTTAGGTGCCGATTGTACTGGAAACCCCACTGCTCATCTCCGGTAACAAGACTGTTCAACCAGTCGAAACAACGACTGCGGGACAGAAGTTATGTGCAAATGTTATTCCGATGCAGGCGATCGGCTTCACTTAATAAACGTGGTGTCCTCTTGCCCAACTTTTGGACTTTGTCTAGTGTTTCGAGTCTACGTACTATCGATCGATATCCAGTTGAGGTAGCCTACTAGGTCGTGGTTTATCGTCGATGCTGTGGCCACCAGGTCGGAAGCGCGAACCATCTTTCGCATGTTGCTAAACAAGGGGCGTCGTCGCCATGTGCGGCCACTACATTTCGATGTACACTCGAACCCCTCTTATTTCCTTCGCCTAATTCCTCCTCTCTTATTTCCCGTTTCCCCGTATTTCACACCTCCTCTTAATCACGCCTGTAAAATTTTAGAACTCGTTTGGAAATTGGATTCATGAATATGTACAATTGTTATTGAAAAAAATGATTGTGTAATATATTTATTGAATTAAAATAGGTTAGGTGTCTTTAAAAATATTTTTTTTCCTTTACTTTATCTTTAATCTTTAAAATCTCGAATCGAAATCTTTAAAATATTCATTCGAGTGGAAAATTGAACTTTGTACGCACGACTGGGTATACGTACATGATTTTTCTTCGTTGGCTCATTTTTCGTTATAAAGTGCGTGGTATATCTCTAAATATTTCTTTTTGCAGCTAAAACACGAAAGTTGAGGTTATGATCGCGACAAGAGGGATAAATTTGCACTTAAGCGGTAATGATGACGGATTTGGCACTTAAGAGGGTTGAGTGTACTTCGGTTGTATTATCGCCTAAACGAACTTGTCTAGAAAATTCCAGGGACTTTGAGGGAATAGCTCAATACTAATGAATCAACCGGATAATTCTTGGCATATTAAACTATTTCGTACCTTCTAAAGCATAGCGAAGGTCGGAAGAAGACAGCAAACTAAAGGGTCTCATCGTTAATACATAGTAGTACAAACGTTTATAGCAATATAAGAAGTCTCAGTGCGGGTGATACCAGTCTTTTTTATTAATTAATGGTGGATAGAGGTCAGTTTTGGTTTCTGCAATATCGGTAAAATGGAAAGGGTCTTGCAAAGTAAACAAAAAAAATGTACAAAAACTTTAGGATGTGTAGTAGAGTTGTTAGAAAATAGTTAAATAATGTTGATAGTTGATCGTTTAATGTTTTTCTGCACATTGTACGTGTTCGTCGCAAGGATTAGAAGACTTTTTCGACGGCTCTATAACGTTTGAAAAAATCGCGTTTTTTTCACAAAGGGCTGTGCAAAAGGTATCAGACCGATTTGGATGAAATTTGGCATGTTGTTTTATCATATCAAAAGTTGTCTGACACACAATGTCAAGGGCGTAAGTATAAACTACACATTTGAAAAAAATTTATGAAGACTATTTTCTCCGATTTTTTTTTTCAATTATTACTATTTTTGCAACAATACAACGAATTTTTTTATTTATATTTCTCATTTTGATGTAATGCGCTATGTACAAGACCATAATTTCAACGAATTAAAAAAATGTATAACGAAACTGTGATTGATAACTCTTTTGCATAGTATCAAAAGAGAAATTGGGGTGGTGTCTTCTGGTAATTGTGACGCAAGTATAACGTGTAGAATGAGAGTTTTATTCATTACTAGACGGTGCGGAGTGCTCAAGAAAGTTTTTGTGGCATTTTTGTCGTAGTCAATATTAGTTTAGGAATAACACTGGGGGCCATCAGGGGCAATTTCGAAAAAAAAATCTGTAAATGTATATTTTAAAATATTAATCTTTATGTAGAGGCCTTTTTAAGAATCCTAATCGATCGTAGTGATATATTTTGTGTAAGTAATTCAACATGTATTAACAAAAGGATATTTTTTTTTATATATACTGCAAGGAAAAGTAATAGCCATCTTTCGAAATTTTAGCAAGCTTACCGCCAAGAGTTTTTTGTACCAGTACCCCTTTACCATTTTTGTTTCAGCTCTCTTACAAAAAGAAAACTGTAACTCTTGAAAGAAACTACTAATGTTAAAATTAAAAACGAATTTTAAATATTTGTAAGGTTTCCGCATACTTTTATCAATCCAGTGATGTTCGGCTTCCTTTATATCTGCTTTATATTATCACAATTTATGCAATATTTTTTTTGCCAACGCAATAAACGGAATTTAAATATTGGGAAGCTCCTCTAGACAAGTTCGCTACGAAAATATTCAAACACCTACACTTAAAAGGTAGCTTATTTTTGTACAATTTTGTATTGATTTTTTTGTTCCTAAAAGGATTACAGCTAGTGAAATTCTGTGACTAATAAGTCAAAGTTGAAGGCGATATGTAGTTTGTGTGAAAAGAAATCGTTAAGTAAGTTTGTTTAAAAAAAATCGTGAATATCCTGAAATATTAAATCCTTTTTACAGTTCTTGGACTCATACTAAAGGGAAATCGTCAGAGTGTCTACCTAACTAACTGAACCATTTTTGAAAAATGTTTCCTAGGCACCAAAAATTTCTAAATTTGAGTTAAAAATTTTTCATGTCTAATAAAATGTTTCCAAAGTGTCTCAGTCAGTAGAGAGATATTCTGAAGATTTCCCTTTAATATAAGCCATTCACGGTTTGTTGAAAACACAATTTTACTTTTTCGTGATATCTTTTCACAGAAATAACATACCAGCCCTAAACCTATCCTATTTCACAAGCCCTAAACCTATCAAAAGCAAAAAAAAAATCAATACTGTAGTACAAAAAGTATCCTAATTTAAGCAACCTACAAAAGTGGGTGTATGAATTTCGTCGCTGACTACATAGAAATACATGTAAGCTGTGATAATGTAAAGCAGCCTTCAACGAAACACCTCATCAAGCCACTTGAAACTTGTACCACTTTTACCGATTTTTTTTGCCGGTTCGAACATTAACATTTGCACCGACGAGACACAGCATTTTAAAAATATATATACATATTATAGTCGTGATAGAACTGTTCTAAATGTTAAATTATATATCTATATAAATACACTTAACAGAATTTAATGAATAAGGGTGTGATATGCAGGGCGTCCTAGTTTATATATGATTGTTAACCGTCACATTACTTTCTTTTGTTGTTCAAGTTTCGTAGTATGTAAAATAGGACACCCTGTACGGTTTTTCGTAATTAATTGTTTTGAAGTATTTCATTTGCTAAGGTTGTTTAAAATTGTAGAAATTTTTGTAGATTCGTTTATTTATTTTTTAAAATTGTAGTTTGTAAGCAGGACTCTGTTAAAGATGAAAGGCCGTCTTCGTAGACAACCTCAAAAAAGCTTTCCACCTGGTCCGTAGACATTATCGATTGGGTTCTTTACAAAGACGGTAACACCTTAAAAGTAGAAGTAGCATACCTTGAATTCGAAGGTTTCCTAGTGACTTGCGAAATATAGGGAACGTTCTGGAAAAACGGTGCGTATTCTTTAGACGTATTGACCTTAACGTTATTTTGCGTCGTTTTTCCCTAAATTGGTATGTCTCAAACTGCCTGTGATACTAAAGACACTTTTCGAAAAGGGTTTTATTTATTTATACAGACGTAGGAATGTTTGTCTTCACCTATCGGGGATAAATTCAATTTGGATACGGCGTAATGCTTCTTTTATAGTTTCATTCTCTTGTTTTATCGTATAAATAAGGTGTGTATCTTACCGTATAACACCCTCTGTGTATATATTTTTGTAGTAACTTTTTTTAGGTTATTTTATATTTTCATAATAAATTTTAAGTTCTTTTTTTTAATGGCGTTTTATTTACCGGCAACAATAACGAAACGCAAAAAAATAGATTTTGAAGGGAAAGATCTTCCTGATGTAAAAATATTCTTACTTTTCAATTTCTGTGCAACATGACCATGGATTAGAAAAAACACGACACAACACTATTTACACATACTACACTTTACCACCAAAAATTAAATTTTGTCTAGGTTCTCGGAAATTCTCAATTTCAAATCAAAATATCAATTTGAGGGCCAGAATAAACTCTCAGTCTCAAAATGGATGCCAACCTAACAGATGAAAATATAGGTTCCTGTTTTAAGGCCGCTTTACAGTTAGCAATTTTTATTGCACGCATGCGTATTTATGTTTGTGCAAATTCTTGCAGATAAAAATTGCAAGCTTGGAGCTATAATTATTGGGGCTATCTGCAATTTTACATGTTGTCAACTGTTTGACATACCCTCAACGTTCGACGTGCTGTGCCATCGTTTGTATGTATTGTGTTGTAAAGTAGCATCGAAATCTCTTGCTCAATAAAAATTATAAATTGCCGCAAGAAAAATGCGAACTATAAAGCGACCTTTAAAGTGGTCCGAGCTTTAAGGCTCGTTGCACAATGAACATAAAATTAAAATTAACCGTAACCACAAAGATGGCGTATATGTAAATAATGTTCTTGTCTACAACTAATTCAATTAACATTAGCATTAAGAATGACCTTCAATCGTCAATAACCGTAAACATAAAGATGAAATTATTTTATCCAAGAAACTAGAACAAGGAGACCGAGCTCGCGTGTTTCGGGCGGCACAAAATACGTCGAAAGGTAAACTTAATAAACTGAATATGGCGGCAGACTATTACCTGCGCAAAACGGTAGTGCGCACAAGTACAAGATTCGGGTACATTCAGGGTTAGACGCTCTGTTTACGAAACTCCCGAATACTCCGGAAGCTAAGAAATACGGCGCTCGCAGCGCCGCTAATACCCTAGCGGATTTCGACATCATTTGTGCCGTTCTCTCGGTACCTATTGTACGCGAGCTCGGTCTCCTTGTTCTAGTCTTCTTGATTTTATCTTTACGTTTAAAATTACGTTTTGCCAGTTATACCAACGTTGTGCCTGCACTCTCGTGAAATGTGGGTTAAGGGTTAGTCCTGTTGCACAAGAGCTAACCACAACCATAACCATAGCTAACTGTAATTTTTATGTTTTTCCACAACAAATCTGCTAAAATCGTGTATATTTTAAAACTCCAAAGGATTCATTTACCAATATATACATTTAAACAAAACACACTGGAATTAGAAAAATATAAAAAAAAATCCATAAAGGTTAAATAATTTATATTTTCATTAAAAACATTATTTTATTCTCCTTTTTTTTTTTAGGGGCTTCCCTAAATACAATAGTAATTAACCATTATGCTAACTGCTCTATGCGGGAGTTTTAAAATACACACGATTTTACGCAGATTTGTTGTGGACAAAACATAAAAATTACAGTTATGCTTATGGTTATGGTTGTGGTAAGATCAAATATGCAACAGGACTAAGTTTTCGACTTTGGAACAGTTGGCGACACTCCTTTATGTACTGATCACCAACATTGAAAGTGAAAGACCCTGCAGTCTACAATCACAAGCACAGAATCACGGGGCTGAAAGTTGGAAGCAGATATCCAACAAGCCACCCGACCTTTCTCGATTAGTAATGAGTAGACAACTTCCCTACGAAACCAAAAACAATTCAACAACAATAATAAATTAGAAAATTTCAATTTAGAAAATATAAATAAGAAGGTAAATAATTTTTCTTATTACTTTATTAGATAAATTAAATTACTTTAAGACGTACTTTCTACATCTACTACTAATTTTTAATAAAAATTTTAATTTTACCAATTAATAAAAAATGAAAAAATTTGATCACTTTGACTGTTTACTCTGACAAATTTTAAAACCAAATCTTTTCCGCCTCCATAAATTTTTCACACAATCCTTTAGAACTATAAAATATTATAACATAGCCACTAAACTAATAACAACTTCACACTTAAATAAATAATTATTTTTAATTGACAAATAAGTGTTTTAAAATTTTAAAGCTTAAAAAGGACAAATTTCATTTTTAAAATTTTAATTTTACATAAGCCCAATTTTTTCCACACGCGGACTTGACTTAGGTATTTCGACTCACCACACCGCTCAGAATAACTGACATATAAAACACTTTATACTATAAATCTAAGTGTAAATAAGTTATGATATTAATTTTTTATTTAAATATAATTTTATAATGAAAAATAAATATAGGAAATTATTATTATACTTTTAAACTTGTTAGAAAATTCTCTTTTAGGGAGGATTTTTTTATTTTAATTATTTTAGTAAAATATAAGAGATTTTAAAAAGCCCGCCTGCTTAGACTGTAGTACAGAATAATAATCTGTTCTAAAGATTATTATTCCGTGGCATAACGTGTAATACTGTTTTTTAGCCCTCGGTGTTTAAATCGTTTTTCTTTTCCTCACAAGAACCGGCTGGTTTCATAAAGCGGCTCGTGCAAGGTACTCGTATATTCTATTGTATTTTCCTTACTGTATCAATATAACCCGTTATTTGATAGAGGTGTAGGATTATTACATAACTTAACCCTATTTTCCGAAGATGCTGTCATCCCAGATTTTAAAAGGCGTAAAAACCAGCGTGAAGAGCGGAATCTGCAGCCGCAACATCGGAATCTTCGCGCCTTGCTTTCAGAAGGCCACCGACCCCATTCAGCAGCTCTTCGTCGACAAAATTCGCGAGTATAAGCAGAAGAGTAACAAGTAAGTGAATTGTGTTGATTGATTACATAAACGACTTATCGCTGTTTCTATTTCTAGTGGTAAAAGCCTAGTGGAACCGACGCCTGACCTCGAGAAGGAACTGAAGACGGAACTGGAGAAGGTCGCTAGGCAGTACGGTGGCGGTGCCGGAGTTGACATGACCAAGTTCCCCTCGTTCAAGTTCCAAGACCCCGCCATCGACCCCATCAATTTAGAGAAATAAAACCGAAGTGTTGTGCTATTATGAGCGAATAGTTAATAAATGTTAATTTTTGTTTTTACGTCGTATTACGTGCGAATTTTTTTTGTTAAATGGGCCATAATTTCTTTGAATTGCGTAATTGAACCGCACTTACAAACGTCAATATGAATAAAACATCAAGTTTTGGTCGATTTTTTTGTCTCATTATGCCTGAACATTCTAACCAAATGGCTAGAACCAAAAATCAGATTTTTTTACGATGCCTACTGGACAAATGAACTACCTCGGTAGGGACGTCCGATTTTTTTCAGAGGAGCATGGGAAAAAATTACCGATTCATTTGGCGATACCTACTGGTCAATTGAACCCACTTGATGGGCATTTTTTGATTGTGAACATGTTGACATGTAAATTAACTGCATATCATAAATTCTGATGTCAATTCTTATCACAATGGAAGAAAAAATTATCTGAAAAGAAAGGTACAAGTACAAAAACCAAAGGCGTTCGCGTTACGATTGGTTACTAAGTAAACACATATTTCTGTAAAAATATTTTATTTTTAAAACAGTTTGTAATAGTTTAAAAACTTATGCGGTAAATATTAATACGAAAGAATTAATAAATAAACTTCAATGTCTGCTCGACGGTTTCGCTCAAGGCAGGCATGTCGAATTTTCTCGCCAACGACAGAAACGTTTCGAGAAGCCTGACCAGTTCTGTTTTCGAGAGCAAGCACCGGAACTCCGAGGCGCAGCTGCAGTGCCTGGTGAGGTTCTCCAGTTTAATCTGAAAATCGAAATTCACGTTTGAGTTTCAAAGTTTGAGTACCGTGCGTTGAACAAAAAAAAAAATTAAGTCAAAGACGGCCCCGGTGATGAAAACGTAGCACATAACTTGATTGTTACTGTATTACATATTGTTAACTATGACATAATTAACAACTGTTAAGGGTAGCAATGGACCGATATTGTCTCGTTATTTTTTCAAAATATCGTATTAAAGATGCTACTAACTCTTGGCAGCAACTGTTTTGGCATTTTGCAAACGGAAGTATGACAACTATACCTGGGAGCACTTCTTGCACTGAAGATCCTGCAGGTTATAAGCCAGGAACTTTCTGGTGATCGTGTCTAAAAGGAAGCACTCTATCTCAGCGTTGTCGTATGACGTATTGCATAGCGGGCAATACCAAGAGGAGTCCGTCCTGTACTGGTCCCTGCCCAGGTCGATGTCCCTGCAGTGGTTGCATGCCTTGCAGATAATCTGGGGAATGACGTACGACACGGTGGGGTCCTTCCACACTGCTTTCTCGGAAAACTCCCCCGACGCCTGAAAAACTACTGGTTACCAAGAGCGATACTCGATATAGAAGGCGACTTACCGACGAGACGTAACAGGTCGGCCTTCAAGTCGCTCACGGCGTCTTGCAATGCTGGATCCAGCCCTAGCACGTGGCAGATCGCCTTGACGAAGTCTAGAGCGGGACTGGTGCCGTCTGGTAGGGGCCGCAGACGGTTATTTATCTTCTCAGTCATCCTGGAAGGTGTTTATGAAAAAATTAAGGATCTAAGGGGGTTGACTACCCTACCAAATGACTAAATGAAAATTTAGAGAACTTAACTTGGAGTATTGACTTACTGGAATAACGTTTGGCTAATCTCTCCGGTCAAGAGGTCCTTAGCGTATTCCACTACGGTCTCGTGCCCTGCCAGGCCAAGGGAAGGCTGGCTCAGGACCGCGGCCGACATGGTGGTCTGTTCGGTCTGTTTGAGGCGTGTATAGATGGCATTTATATAGCCGGCTATGACGGCGTTGAAGTTGTTACGGCAGTTCGCCGCCTCAGGTAGTTGCTCAGCGATGTTCCAGTTCATGACGACGATGGGCTGTGTTAAACGTAAAATTCTTACTTTTGTGTAGCCTGGCAATTAAACAAAAAAAAAAAAAAACCTCATATCAAAGCTAAACTGCCGTTATTTTAATACTAAATGTCTTGATTTGTGAAGGTAAAATCTGCTGGAACAATTCATTAATGCCTACTGATCGTATGAACAATTATTGTAGGCACGCTTGCTCTTTTCACAAAAGAGGAATATTTTTCCACAGCCAACTTTGATGAGGTTTCTTGTGAAGACCTTTTTACCCAGTCAATTTCATTTTATTTACCCCGTCCTCCTTTTCTTCATCCTCTTCACCATTGTTTTCCTCATCTTGAGAATCATTTTGGGAGTTCTCCTTTTCCGGCAACTTCCCTTGAATACCGCCAAAATTTGCCGTGTCCAACCACACCAGCTGTTCCCAGCATTGCCTAAAATAGTAGGTCCAATAATTTACAAATGAATGTCTTGATGGACATCTTTCGTTTTTTCTTAACGATACCTACTAAGCAAATGAACTAACTTGGTAGTTTTTTTTTTTCGAGAGATGTGGGAAAATTCCTTTATTTTGGCAGTGCCCACTATACAAATAAACTGTCGTGGTGGGCATTTTTCGAATTTTTTTGACGATGCTTACTGAGCAAATGAACTACCTTGGTAGGCACGTCCATTTTTTCCGATAAGCGTGAGAAAAATCACTGGAGGTCGATTGGAGGTGCCCACTGATCAAATAAGCTCTTTTGCCAGTTTTTAATGTTTTCTTGTGATAGCTACTGGACAAATGAACTACTTTGTAGGCACGACCAATACCGGACAAATGACTAACATTTTTTTTTTTTATTAATTACCTGTAAGTAAGTTCTAGAGAATGGAACAGCTCCTTGTTCCTGATGGAGGCCACGACAAATTCAACGTTGGCCAGAGCGTCCTCCACGTTCTTCCTCTTGGAGCAGACAACGATCTTGTTGAAGTTGGCATAGATTATGGTACAGCCCAATCTCTTGAACTCGGCCACTAGTTGCAAAAACAGCTTCTTCATCAGATTTTGCAGGGTCCTCAGCAACGCCGGGTCGTACAAGAGGGATTTTGGGGATCTCAGCCACCTGAAACAAAAAAAAAAAAAAGAGATTGAAGGTATTTAAGACCTCTGATTCAATTTGTCATACCTGTAAAAATGAATAACCTGAAAATCAGCGAAAACATTCCTGTACACCGATATGTCTCTCATCCAACCGCTGGCCATTATCCTCAGAATTTTAAAAGCCTCGGCGCACCTCGCTGTCTCATCGTACACAGTCAGATCCGTACCTTCGGTCAGCATGTCATCCAGAGACTTTGTGGCAGCAGCATCGAAGGCGATGGCGTTGCTCGTTCCTTCTACGTCCGCTATGTGGTGAGACTGAAGCAAGGTGTTTATGGCTAAACTGTCAATGTCTAGTTCCACACATACGGAGGAGTACCAGCCCTGTACGTTGCACACTTCTGAGGAGCCTTCTTGGTTTTCTGCCAGCAGCCTAAAAAGGGTTTCTATTAATTCCAAATATATGGAGGGATTAAACAAATAATGTATTATGCACGTCCATTTTTTTTCAGGATTGTTTTTGGCGGGTCATTTTTCTTGGGTCTTTTTTTTTTTCTCGATTTTTGTTGGCGGTGCCTACTTAACAAATGAACTACCTTGGTAGGCACGACCGAATTTTTTTTCATAGGGCGTGGAAAAAAACTCCGTTTCTTTTGGCGGTGCCTTCTAGTCATTTGAGCCCTCTTGGTGGGTGTTTTTAGATTTTTTTTTTGGCGATGCCTACTAGACAAATGAGTAGGCACCTTGGTAGGCACGTCTGATATATTTCACGCATACCTTGCGTCGTTTTCCTGACTGCCTCCCAAATCCGGCTTGTCTGTGGGCGAACACCAAAGCACGTGGTTGTGCTTCATGAGCTGCCTAGCGAAAAGAGGTCAGATCCGAAGACGGCAGGATCCGAGGGCATGTTCCCCACTGGCAAATGGAAGTATCTGCACTGCTCCGCCATCAATTCTAGCACTCTCTCACTGTTTAGGTAGTGACGCACAATTGCCCGGGCCCCAATTTTCTGCCAGTCGATGACGTTGTACAGTTCCTCGATGTCCTGCAGAGAAACACATTCTTGAAAGTTTGATAATGCTAATGTTAAAACAAATATCGAAATAATGCTGCAGTGGCTTTTGTTTAATTTGGAATTTTATACAATGGACATGAGTGAGAAGTCTCTGCATTACATTTCCCTGATACTGAAGTTCACAAACCTTTATATGAATTTGCGCCTGAGGAAATTCGGCAAAAAGTGGAATATTAACTTGTAGATCGTTGACTTCCATAGCCGACTGAACGGCCAACAACGTAGGCCCTTTTTTTTCGTCCTTGTAGGCCTGCAGAATTTTCTGCAAGATCTTATACACTTGACTTATACTCGTCTCCACTCGGACCTCAAAAGTTATTTCCTCCGGTGGCAAGAGTTCCTCGTCGGGATTCTTCTGTTTCCTAACAAACACGGCAAAATAAACTTCGAAAAATACATGTAATACGAGACGTACTTTGCTGTCCTTTCAGCTTGATAGAGGTTGGCCATGTTGGGCATCAGGTTGGTCCTGACGGTGTCCAGGACAACCACGATGGCCCTTTGAGCGGCGTGAGGAAGAGCGCGAACATGTGCTGCGACTTCGACGTGTGCCAGTGGTGATAGAAGTAGAGGTGACGCAGCGAGTCTTTGGGCAGATACGGCTGTCGGGCAACGCTGACCATATCCAGCTCGTCCAACGAGATGCTTTCCAGGGTCTTTATTCCGGGCAACACCTTGCAGACGCAACCCACCCGGAGCAACGCCCTGAACATCGGAGTCACCTGCGTCTCGTACACCCCCTCCACGCTTGGGTCGGTCTGGTCCAAGAATACGTTCCTAGAATTCGATATTTTATCTTAAATTGACAGCAAATTGGAAAGAATAAATTTACTTTTCTTGTTCCCTATACATTTCTTCAGGCACTGAGTAGAGATACAAATTGTACACCGGCCTGGACCTCGGCAACATCCTGTTGCATTTTTTGAACAAGGCGCCCTCCTCTACAACCTTGGGCGTACGCAAATTGGCGTAGAACATCTTCGGGACGATCAGCTTGATCAGATGAAGCTCAGAGTGTACCTGTAATGTGTCAAATTAAAAAAATTACAACTTTTTTTCCAGGAGTCAGTTGTGGTCATAATTGGTCCAAGAAACTCTTTTGGGAGGTAGTTTTTAATTTAAATGGCAATGC